>PVJD01010764.1:0-51125 GCA_004026545.1 Mormoops blainvillei
CTCTCTCTCTGTCTCTCATATATGTATACACATATATGTACATACATATATATGGTGCTTATCCAATTTAATCCTTCCAATAACTTTAAGATAGGGTCCTTTATTACCTTTACAATTTTACAGATTAGAAACCTAGGCTTAGAGAGCTTAAGACACTTACTGGCCCTGGCTGGGTAGCTCAGTTGGTTGGAGCATTTTCGCCATACACAGTCCTGGTCAGGGCACATATTGATATGAAAATCAACCAACGAATGCATAAATAAGTGGAACAGCAAAAATCGGTATTTCTTTCTCCTTTCCTCTCTCTCAAATCAATAAACTTAGTAGACATATAGCCAAAATAATAATTGTTAATTAACTGGTTAATATTATACATTAATACAGCATTTATAGCATACATTATACTTACTGATATATTATTAATATTGCAGTGTTGCAGAACTGTTACCTTATTCACTTCTGTGTCAAATTGAATTTGAATGTTTCTGCTAAAGGGGAGCTTAGTTTGCCAATCGCAAATATACCTCTTTTGTCTATTATATTAGGAAAGATCATTTTAAGAAACAGCAGACATTGGGAGAAATTCTGAAGGCCAAGCAGAAGTTACTCTCCCTGAAAGGACATTTACCATTATAAGGGAAATCCCCATTTGTAAGTGTCTTTCCCTCACTATACCAGGGCTGACTTTACTATCAATGGGGAAGGCATGGACTTTATGTAACAATCTTACACTTGTTTACAGTGCTTTTCCTGGTAACCTCTCTTAACTAACTCTCTACCTCCAACATCTTCTTTTGTGTTTAGCAGAAGGTGGTACTTACGGTGATGGCTTCTGCCATTTTGGCAAGTTACTCAGTGTTCTTGGGTCTCTCAATATACACACATGGTATACGTGTTATAAAATTTAAATTTGCTTTTCTCCTTGCCAGTGTAAGAAATGTCTAAACCTGTGGAGAACTTTTATGAGTTTGAGACAGACTGATGATAATTGCTGGGAAGTAAAATCTCAGTGCATTCAGAAAAAGTAACTGCACATAAACTCCATTTCTTTAGCATGATGCTTTCTCCTTTCTGTCTGTCCATTCGCCCCCTTCCCCCCCCCCCTCCTTAATCATTAAGCCCTTAGGACATCAAATTCTGGTCAGCATTAAACTGTCTTTAAAAACAAAGTTCAGGTCTATTGACCACAGAAACAGAGTTTTAGTCAAAGTAAAGGTAACAGCACCTCAGTTGTGTTACCACACTCTCATGAAACTAGACAGTGACACCATGGTTAACATCAGGGCCTGGTACAATGATCAGCTACTCCCTACCCTGGCCCCAATCAATCAGTAAAGGCAAAAAAATGTTTTCCTTTATATAATCTTTTCCATGTGGGCCATTGGGGAGCTAGGTTTTAGAGTGTTTGCTTTTCTGTGACTGTGGGATTGGCACCTTTCCTTAAAATAAACCTTTATTTTCTACAAACTCCTATTTGCATTTTATTGAGCTTTGATGCACACAGGCAAATGGACCCCTCTAGTGTACTTACAAAAATGTTCTGGAGAATGGATGCTTTGTAGCTTGTTTTATACATTAGAATGAAAGGAGACGTAAGGAGGGTTACATGAAATCAGTGGTAGATTAAAGTGGGTGGGAAAAAGTGAAGCAGGTAAATCTCTGTGATTGGATAAAAAGCAAAATGGAGAAACACATACTTCTTTTACATTGGTGGGCACAGGTTGGTTAACATTTATAGCACATGGAGATGGTCTATGCAAAACAAGATAACAATGAAGGGTTTTCTGGTTTCATTCTCTGATGCTGACAGTTGTGCCTTGAGGGATCTGGAAAAGAAAATTACTTTGACTTTTCAAACTAAACTTAGATGCAAAAAGACAACAGACAGGCTCAGGTAAGGTAAAGATTGACATTTGCCAAGAAAGATACAAGCTTAGGACATGACTACCTGCTGTGACCAGCTTTCGCTTAGGAATTTCTATGTTCACACTATCCTGTGTAGTTACTTTTGGTCTCTGAGTTTGTAAAACCCTCCTGGCAGCCCTCCCCTGAGCTTTTCAGGTTTAGTATGTGGTCCCCTTTGGCCCACATTCTGCTAATCTGCCTCATGTCAATTTGATTATTAGACTAGCCAGAAGAACCTAGAAGGGTGGAAGAAAAATTATTTTCCCTCCCTCACAGTTTTAGAGAACCAGCCAAGAAAATTCACAGGCTGAAACACTGGTAGCTCCCAGGACTGCTGCAGCTGAGGGATCTGTGACAAAAAGCCATCAAGAGGCCCCAGCCAGGTAGTTCAGTAGGCTAGTGTGTTGTCCTGATACACCCAGGTTGTGGATTTGATTCCTGGTCAGGGCATATACAAGAATTAACCAATGAATGCATAAATAAGTGGAACAACAAATCAGTGCTTCTCTCTCTCTCTTTCAAGGCAATAATTTTTTTTAAAAGATCAAGATAAATAATTATATGGGACTGAATGAACTGATGAAGATTATAATTTTTTTTCCATTTCTTTGAAATAGTGCTAATTTTTAAAAAGTCTTGTTTTCCAGATATTTGCAAATTTCTTTAAATAACCTGACTTAGAGCAACTTGGTAAATTATACCTTTGTAAGCTGAATTGAGACACCTTTTCCTACCAGATCCCTCCAGAATTCAAAAGCTATCAGTGAATCAGTGAATAGTTTTATTTTTGTGGCCATATTGTTCTTTGCATAAGTTGCATAATAAGAATCTGTATTCCTTGTTAACAGAACACAGTTGGAAACTGGTTAAATTATCAAGGCTTTGTCTAGAATGTCATATTTGAGAAAGAAATGCATAGATTCAGATATGACCAGACAGCTCTGAGGAACTAAGATTGACTTTGGGAGCCATTAAAACTCTTAGAAAAATTGGCCTGGTATCAAAGTGCTTAGCAACCTTATCAGGGGAATAAGAGAGGTCACTTCTTGGGACATGCAGGAATCTCAAGATATTTTGGAGACCTCAAGAAGCAAGGGACTAACCCAAACTAAAGGTACTTCAGGCAAAGTCTGAAGGCAAGTCCTTGGCTTGGCTTTTCTGGCCTCAAGGGACCTTCCTCCCATCCTCCCCACCCCCACCCCTGAGGGACCTTTTAAAGTTCAGTCTGAAGATTCCTTATGAAAAATTTCAGCAAAGCAGCTTTAAAAGAGCCTATATCGGGAAAAAAATACAATGGAAAAAAAATTTTTTTAAAGAGCCTATATGATTAATTGCTATTCTTATTGTACTTATAGAAATAATCAGGCCAAGTTTATTGAAACAACTTATTTTTCAAATATATTAGTCATAATTTGCAAATTTTTAGTAAAAATGAAGGTGATTTTAGAGAGAACCTATAATACACACTTAATAGATATTAAATTATAGTACATGGGAGAACCTCTGAAAACCAAGAAGTTCCTTTTTGTAAAAGGACATTTACATGGGAAGATGTCACTAAGAAAGTGATATTTGAGGGGATGAGCCATGAGACTCTGGTGGAAGGGCATCCCAGATAGTACAAACAGCATGTGCAAAAAGCCCTCAAGTAGAAATGTGCCTGGCATGTTCCAATCCTAGAGGTCTGTGTCATGATTGTCCTATCAGGACCTACGTGGACCAGGCACCATACAGCAATCTGACCCAGACACTTAGAACAGCAGTGTCACAAAGATGTTTGTACCGCGGCCTTGACCAGTCATTTCTTGTTCTGAGTCCCCCTCAAATTCAGAAGTGTGATGGGTTATATAATAAATGGATCAGAGTAGCATACTTACTCTGTTGTATCTTGCTTCCAAAAGCCAAAGAAGCTAGCCAAGTATTGAGTCTCAGAGTGGAAGGGGGTGTCAATGTACAGCAACATGACTTTTACTTCTCAGTTCTGATATGCTCTAGACTACTGGACCCCAGAAGCTTCCCTGAAGAGATAGGCCCCTGAATTTTTGTGGGTTTTATCTCCAAGTGTATGGTATGGATGACTTTCCAAGGCACCTAGGATATCCTAGGTGTGCTCGCCTATCATCCTGTGAGCATGATGTCACCAGTGGATAGACCAGAATGGCATCTGTGGGATGATGAGATGGTAAAAGTCTTTGTACACTAAATTGTAACAGTGAATCTGAGTTGTCACAGATCCAACATAAGGCATTGAAGGAATACTGTTTTCCTTGGCAGGTGAAAGCAAACTGACTTCATTATTCTCTCATTACTGAGAAAGAAAAAATAACATTGCAAATTTATAGCTGCATACTAAGTTCCAGGCTCTGTATTGATTTGCTTTAATAAAGAGGCTACATTTGGAACAGCAGGTGTAATCAGCATAATTTAAAGTATTCCACTGTATTCCTTTTCAGACCCGTCCTAAGGCACGGCTATGGCGGTCTTCCTCGAAACCTATCCCATTGGTTCACCATCCTTCCAACAGTTGTGAGCTAACTGAAATTCTTTAAGAAAACACTTTTTCCTGCTTCATCAAGTCAGTTTCTATTGTTTGCTACCAAGAGTCTGTAAACCACAGCTCATGGGCCAACTCTGACCCACTACCTATTATTATTAAATGATTTTTTAAAACTAAGACTATTTAGTGTTCTCAGTATGTGAAAATTTTATAAAATTCAAAATTCAGTGTCCATTAATCAAGTTTAATTGGAGCACAACCATGTTCATTTGTTTATGTAGTATATGTTGCTGCTTTAGTGCTACAATGCTAGAGTTGAGTATTTGTGACAGGCCAAATGGCCCAGAAAGCCTATTTGGCCCTTTACAGAAAGTTTGTTGACTCTTCATTAACAACTAAGAACCTGATTGAAACATCCAGGTATAAAATTCTTTCTTAAAAATTTTTATAGGCATTTCTCCTTGTTTTAGTAAAGAATATTGCTTTGGAGAAATGTGAGGACAGATTTTTTTCTTCTTCAAAGTGTCTTAACCATGTGACTTCTCATTTAACACCTGTTACTTCTTGTACTCCAGGAAGGTTCAGACAAGCTACCACTGCCTACTTGTATGCCATATTCACACTATTGCAAACATGAGATTTTACTTTTGGCTTCTTTTTAAGTATATTTTATTGATTATGCTATTACAGTTATCCCATTTTATTTCTCCCCTTTATCCCACTCCCCCCCTACACCGCCCCTCCCTGCAGCATCCCCCCCCCCCCCAACCTCGCCTTTAGTTCATGTCCATGGGTTGTACATATAAGTTCTTTGGCTTCTTCACTTCCTATACTATTCTTGACCTCTCCCTGTCTACTTTGTACCTATTATTTATGCTTCTTATTTCCTGTACCTTTTCCTCCATTCTCCACCCTCCCCCTCCTCGCTGATAAGCCTCTATGTGATCTCCATTTCTGTGATTGTTCCTGGTCTAGTTGTTTGCTTGTTTCTGTTTTTTAGGTTCAGTTCGACAGCTGTGAGTTGTCATTTTACTGTTCATAGTTTTGATCTTTTTCTTAGATAAGGCCCTTTAACATTTCATATAATAAGGGCTTGGTGATGATGAACTTTAACTTTTTATTATCTGGGAAGCTCTTTAGCTGCCCTTCCAGTCTAAATGATAGCTTTGCTGGCTAGAGTAATCTTGGGTGTAGGTCCTTGCCTTTCATGACTTCAAATACTTCTTTCCAGCCCCTTCTTGCCTCTAAGGTTTCTTTTGAGGAATCAGCTGATAGTCTAATGGGAACTCCTTTGTAGGTAACTCCTTTTCTCTTGCTGCTTTTAAGATTCTCTCATCTTTCATCTTGGGTAATGTCATTATGATGTACCTTGGTGTGTGCTTCCTTGGGTCCAACTTCTTTGGGACTCTCTGAGCTTCCTGGATTTCCTGTAAGTCTGTTTCCTTCACCAGGTTGGAGAAGTTCCCCTTCATTATTTTTTCAAGTAAGTTTTCAATGTCTTGCTCTTCTTCTTCTTCTCCTTCTGGAAACCCTATGATTTGGATATTGGAATGTTTAAAGTTGTTCCGGGGGTTCCTAAGCCTCTCATTTTTTTGAATTCTTGTTTCTTCATTCTGTTCTGGTTAAGTGTTTATTTCTTCCTTCCCTAAATCATTGAGTCCCAGTTTCCTTTCCTTCACTGTTGGCTCCGTGTATTTTTCTTTATTGCACTTTGCACAGCCTTCAGTTTTTCCTCTATTTTGCAACTATACTCAGCCATTCCTCTGAGCATCCTGATTACCAGAGTGTTTCAAACTCTGCACCTGATAGGTTGTTATTTTGCTTAATTGTATTTTTTCTGGAGTTTTGCTCTGTTCTTTCATTTGGACCATATTTGTCTCAGTGCACCTGTTACGTTGTAAGGGGCAGAGCCTTATGTATTCGCCAGGGCAGGGCAACTCACACAGCTGTGTTGTGGCATTGTATGTGGGGAGAGGGGTCAGAGAGGGAACAAGGCTGCTTGTTTGGCTGTCACTTCCCCCTCTACCCATAAGCAAATTGGGCTGTTCTGGTGCTGGTGCCCGAATGGTTAAGTTTGTGTACGTTGTAGGACCCAGTGGGTTTCTGCAACAAACACTCCTGTGAGACTGGGAGTTTCTTCCGCTGCTGCAATGCCCCTCAGGTTTTTACAGTCAGAGGTTTTGAGGCTTTTCTTTTCCTGTGCTGTAGCCCCTGGTTGCACGGTCTCTCTCCCCAGTTGTTCCTCCTGGTTTATCTGCATGAAAATGTGGGACCAACAGTCTGCCAGCCACCACCTGGCCAGCCTGGTCTTTCAGCCACTGCCTTCCCATGCAAAAGGGACCCTCCACTCTGGCCACCTGTCCCCACCCCTACCTGTCTGGATGGATGTTTCTTCCTTTAACTCCTCCGTTGTCAGACTTCCATACAGTTCAATTTTTTGGCAGTTCTGGTTGGTTTTTTTGCTTTAAAATTTGTTGTTATCCTCCTTTTGGTTGTGTGAGGAGGCAAAGTGTATGTACCTACACCTCCATCATGGCCGGAAGTTCTGACCTACTTTTGGCTTCAAAAGGTGTGCAAAACATAGTCTTAGTTGGTTCCTTCTAAAATCTTCGGCCACAGGCATTATCTCTGCTTCCTACCTTGTGCAAAGCTGCCTGGTTTATCTTCATTGCTTTTGGTAGCTTTTCCTAGTGTATTGGGGTTTGGGTTTTGTTTTGTAGTTCACAGAAGTTAGACTATGTATTTTTGTTTCTGTGTTTCCTTATTGCTTTTTAACAATTTCATAGGAGAGAAGGGGGAGAATACCTCCATCTTGTTAATACAAACTCTTAAATTTTCTTATTCCTTGTCTCTACCCTTAAATCAATTCACTTAACCACTTCAGTTAGGTTCTATACCATTGTGTCCTTATTTTTAAGTGGTATAGTCACCCATTTTACATGTTATCTACCTCATAGCAGTATGTGGTCAAAACCTGTTCCACCTGCTATGCAACATTAGTAAATAGAGAAAAGTCTTTGTCTTTACAAAGATGGACAAGAGATGGTGGGTTGGGTCAGAATAGTGGAAATAGAAGTTAATAATAAGCAATCAGATTTCAGATAGTTTGAAGATAGTGCTGAAAGGATGTGTTTTGATGGATATAGGGATAAGAGAAAGAAGAGTTAAAGATAATCCCAAAATTTTTGGCATGAGAAAGCAGCATGACAGTTATTAAACAGTAAAATTTCAGAACACCATGGGAAAAAAGGAGATGCAAATAGGGGGAAAGGTCATGTACCACGAATAAACAAGAGATTGGCTTTGAAATTCTAGACAGCAACACAGAAAACTAAAAAGTAATAGAGCAACATCTAAAATTCTGAGTGAAAATTATTTCCAAACTAAAATTCTATGCCCAAACTATCCAGGGGTGAGGGTAGAATATGCCTTATGAACTCTTTCTCAGGAGGCTACTTCAAAGATGGGTCCCACTAAAAGAAGGGAGTAAGACAAGAAAGGAGACCACACCGGAGCCAGGAAATGGGTGAGAAAATGAGAACTCCCAAGATGACAGCTGCATAGTTCTAACTGGAAAAGGTCAAAGGATTCCAGGAGATTTCCAAGAAGTTTATTTTAACTTAGACTACTTGATTTGTTTTTTCTGAGAAGAAACTTAGACTTCAAGTGGAGCCTTGGGGTCAAATTAGTGGTAGGTACATATAAAATTAACTAGTTATAAAACAAATTTTTAATTCCAGAGACAACAAAAAGTACAAGAAAGGAAATAAATACTCATCATAATAATGTAAAGGCTAATTATAGATTTAACTAAAAATTGTGATATATAACTAAATTGGAAAGAAATGGGCAAGTGTGTATATATGTATGTAAAAGGGTTTAAGAGAACATTCTGACCCTCTGTAGTAAGAAGTTAATTTTTAAAACTGAAACTTAAGACTTAGCAGTACTAGCATGTCTTTTAGAAAAATAGAGGTAAATAGGGACACAGTTGAAATTGAGCAGAAAATTAGGGAATGTGGAAGTGTGGAAGTATAGGTTTTAATATAAGTCTTGTGAAGCTATTTATTTAAAATAAGTAAATGTTTCTCTTTAGTAATAAAGAAATCTTAAAAATGTTTCAGTAACTAAGATGTTAAGCTAAGTAAATAGAAAGTTAGTTTCAATTTATTTCTGAAAGATCGAAATTCATTTTTTGCGTCAGAACTATTTAAACATTAAAAAGTAACCGTGTGGAGCATGCTCCCACAGGCCAGAGGCTCGGGCACTTGGGGTGCGCCACAGCAGGAAGGGGTGGCAGGGGGAAGATGTGACTTTGTGAATGCTTCCCCAAATGGACATTTGGTATGTAAAACTATGAAAGAATAAAAGGCCAAAAACAAAACTATAGGTAATTTATAATTACATCATTTAGAGTAAAAATATAAACATTTTTAACCTTTAGAATAAATTGTAAAAATTAACAAATATCACTTTTTAAATTAGTTCAACACTCCTATTATGTTACTTTTGGAATGTCATTTTTCAGAACAGTATTTTGTCTGCATATTCTTCATTCCTGAGATGGCTTTAAGTTGCTAATAAACCCAGGAGGTCCAAGTCTGGTAGTCCTTTTACACCGTTTGAAGCTGGTAAACCTTGGGACCTTTTTTCAAGAGGTAACCTTGCTCATTTAGTGACCCAATAAAATTTTCAAAATCAGCAACCTGGAAAACATCAAGAGTTAGCACAAACAAACAAACAAACAGTCCACTAAGTAATGTGCAAAAATATGATTTTTTAAATTTTTCTCTCAAAAAGTAATATACAATTGTCAAGTTTCTTGAGCAAAAAAAATTACTTATACTTACACAGAAAACTGCCTACATATGAACTTCGGATTCTATAATACAACGCTAATAAAAAATTAAAAGTCCAGTATGCAGAGAATTTTTTAAATCAATTTGAGACAGACACACACACACACGCACACACACATCGGTTTGTTGTTCCACTTATTTACACATTGTTTGATTTTTGTACATGCCCTGACCAGGGTTTAAAGCCACACCTTGACATGTCTGGATTATGCTGTAACCAACTGAGCAATCCAGCCACTGCTGCAGAGAATCTTATATTTGTTTTAGCTTAGAATCTAAACAAAAATTAGACTAGCTCTTGAAATTAAGTGGGCAATTTTCCATTTAAACTGTTTTACATGTCAGAAAATGTGAAGGAGATTAAAAAGTACAAACTTCCAATTATAGTATAAGTCGTGGGGATGTAACATACAGCATAGGGAATGGAGTCAATGATATAAGTATGCATGGTGACAGATGGTCACTAGGCTTACTGTGGTATGTAAATGTTGAATGAATATTGTATACCTAAAACTAATATAATATGGTATATCAACTATAATTAAAAATAAATTTTAAAATAAGTTAAAAAAGTAAAAAAGCCCTATTATACATCATTTTCACTAAAACTTTTCAGTCGGTAGAGCAAGTGGAACCATGTCCATTTTAACAAATGAAGAAACTGAGGTTCAAAGACATTGAGATGACTTGCCCACATGGGATTACCCACATGGAAACCGAGTCTTACTACAATGTTCCCTCATCACTATCAGGATACTGAAAAACCTTCTGAAAAGAGGTAGGTAAAGATAAAAAATTTTTTAAAGCTCTACACAGCTAATTTCATAGCTTAAATAAAACAAGCTTGTTTTTGTTTCACAAAATGCCTATTCCATTCTTTTACTCCAAATCTTTTACTATTTAAAAATTCTATTATACATTAATAAAGACCTGACATTATTATTAAAAAGATTTATTATTAAATATTTGGTTTATCATACCTGAATGTTTAGCTCTTTGGCAATTTGCCGAAGTTGATGAAATTGGAATAAATTATTGTAAGTTCTTTCAGCAATGCTGTTGAGAGCAGAAATAAATCTTTTTGCTGTTGATCTGTTGCTCATTCCTGAGCCGTGCTGGGATCGCTCAAAATCTAGGTTCCCAAATTCATCAGAGTAAGTTCCCAGCATGCTTAATGGGAGGGGAATAAAAACAAAGTTATCCAAGGTGATGTGGCTGTAGAAATTTTTATCCCAGGCCTCCAGATTATAATAAGAAAAATATGGAAGTAGCCATAGGCCTCCTGTAGCAGAGATTTAAACATGTAATATTTATTGTGCGGCCACTATGAAATTTACTATGGAATGGACTGGGGATAAAAGTATTTTGGACAGTTAGCACTTTTAAGAAACTTCTGAATTTGAAAAGAGAAATGCATAAAAATATAAAGTTGACAGACTATAACACATAGCTGGAACATTTTTTTGATCCATGAAAAAGAATTTTAAACATACTAAATTTAGAATTTACTGGGTAAAGATGTGCTCTCTGCTTCCAGTGCAGCATCTGGCAAATAAAAGGTGTTTAAAAATACTCTAGGAATGAATTAGAAGGGTTCTGATGACTTGTAGTAATGATTGTTAGATATTAAAGGATATACCTGTTACCTCCTGTTCTTTGCTGCTCCCTCTTATTTTCACAGTATCATCAAGTGAAGAAAAATACACTTGACAATAAATTTTAGCCACAAATCTGAAAACACCAGTTTGATATAATTAGCCATCCTCTCTAATACAGCCCTATCACTGATTCCTTGCCTGAATTCTGTGTCTGTATTATTAGGACAGGACAATCTCACAGTCAAGCTCATAGGCAAAGATGGTATTTAATCAGGAATTAATCAAATACAAACTGGTTGCCTACTAAGCAATGGGCTTACAGTAGATGAACAAAACAGGTACAATCCCTGTTTTTGTTTTTGTTTTTTTAGATTTAGTTTTTGAGAGAGGAGAAGGGATGGAGAAAGAGAGGGAGAACAACATGACTGGTTGCCTCTTGTAAGCACCCCAACCAGGGACCAAACCCACATGTGCCCTGACTGGGAATCAAACTGGGGACCTTTTGCTTTGTGGGATGACACCCATCCAACTGAGCCACACTGGCCAGGACCAATCCCTCTTCTTAAAGAGCTCAAAGGAATGAGTTTAAAGGGTTACAAAAATAGAGCTTCATTTAGTTTTCTAAAATAGATGAAAGAGAATGAACTGCACAAAAAGGAATATGTGTCATTCAAATAAGATTGTAATAAATGATAACTGTAAGATATTTGAGTTTGTGTTTCCCCCGCAATATAGTATAGCCTTATTAAAGGCTTTTAAAAATATATATTTATTTACTTTTAGAGAGTGGGGAAAGGAGGGAGGAGGGAGAGAAACATCAGATAGGCTGCCTTTCACTCGCCCCCCTACTGGAAACCTGGCCCACAACCCAGGCATGTGCCCTGCCTGGGAATTAAATGGACAACCTTTTGGTCTGCAGGCCAGTGCTCAGTCCACTGAACCACACCAGCCAGGGCGAGGCTTTTATGATTAATTACTTTACCATATAATTTACCATATGCTTATTTCTCAGATAGTTGTCAAAATGCTTTAGGCTACATTAGTTGTTAATATATTCCTTAATTATATTTAGCATATGCCATCTCATTTAGTCCTCCCAGCAGTCCTATGGCTTAGGGACTATTCTTATTCCCATTTTACAGATGAAGAAATGAAGTCTAGTAAGGTTAACTTACTTGCCAAAAGTTACATGGCTGTTGAATGGCATATCTAGGGTTTGAATCTGACTGTATGCTTCAGATTTGAAGAAAGATATGTAAAAATATTTGAGCTACTTTCCTGAAATTGAAAAACTCATAGTGATCTCATATTTAAAGGGTCGCTCTGGAGAAAAACAAAAAGGTGGCACTGTTTTCTTCTGTGTCCTAGTATATTTTCAATTTTAAGAGAAAGCTATGTGAACTGTTGCCAATAAACATTTCATTTTTATAACTATGTGCTCTGATAACTATGATGAACTATAACACAGTTCAGATTTTTCTTATTTAGGCTTATGCTTCCCAGTTAAAATGTAGTTTAACAAGTTCAAAATCACATTTAGGGCAAACATTTAAAAACTGAAGAGATGGGAGCTCTGAAATGAAAGAGTTAATGAATGAAAGATGATTACTGAGGTCAACTTTACCAACAATGAAATACATTTAATGAGGGCCTGCTGTGTGTGCACTAGGTATCATTCTGGGCCTGGGGAATACACTGGTCAATGTGACAGATAAGTTCCCTGCTCTCATAGAGCATGGACTAAGGACAGAGAGCACGTTAAGTATAACAAAACAGATAATTCACAATCTAGTCTGAATGTGTTTAACTGGGTCTTAATCTCCAGCACGGAAATTGTGCCAGGTAATTCCAATCATTTAGGAATCAAACAATTTTCTTTTACCTGAAAATTTTTATAAAAGCTAATAAAAATCATCCAATTTAGGGAAACCAACTCTATTTCAAAACAAGTCAGAGAAACTGGCAATCCCATGTAGGTACTGTTTACATGTAATAATGACACCTCTCTTTTCAGGAGTCCAGAAGTAAATTGACAGCCTAAAACCAATTCAGATTTACCAGCAAGGCTACTTTGAGAAGCAGGAGAAACAGGTTCAACAAGGAAATTCCCAAGAGTTCCTCTTGGATGGAAAAGTACATGCAAACAGCATACAAACATGATGATAGAGACATGCAGAACTAATCAAAATAAGCAATGCATGTACTTTTAATAGCCATTTTTCTTGAAAAGGTAATTAAAGCATAATTTATCTTGCTATAGTCTAAGCTCAGGTATAAGGACTAATCGATGGTGTACACAGACACCATCAGGAAGGCAACTGGTATTTACAGCCATTCCTTTATGTCATATGTGAGCCACTGGCAGCATGTTGTATGAGAAAGTCTAGTAATTCCTAGACCATCTGGTTGCTTACAAATGGAACTAGAGGGCCCCCAACACAATGAAATCCCCTAGAGAGGGAAGACAGCCAGCTTGGTAAAGTTTTCACCTATAAGACCCCTCAAACCCTAGTGCAGAATCACATAAAAGAGAAAACTGATGGTTCAATACTGTATAATGCTAAACCAATAGGATATTTAGACATAGAAGGTACTATGTTGGGAATGTACTATGAAAGGGATGTTATTAATGATTGTACTCATTATGAGTCAGTTCTCTGGCACCAGGAATCAGTAAGAGCTGTCAATTCTCAAGTCTTTAGAGCTTTCAAAGACTGCAAGTGTAACCTCCCTGTTGCTAACAAATTCTGACACAGAATGAAAGATAAAGGTCCCCTTTGTTCATAGGCTGCTTATAAGACAAGAAACAAATTGCAAGTTAATGCTTAGACCTTCAAGAGGTAGCATGGGTGCCCTTCTACCCATATAGCATACTTCTAAAGGCAGCAGGAGGAATCAGAATGGCCTCCAAGGACGGCCAGTACCAGCTGGGGAATGAACAGACAACCAGGTAAAGTCCTTCTCTATGAGGAAAGGAAGAAAAGGATCTGCAGCTTAGAGCTACTAGAAAATTTAGATGGAAAGCATAAAAGACTAGACCCAAGAAATCTTTTGAAAAGGATAATAATTTTAGAAGCTTCTGATCTGTGATGTGAGATCTGCCAGTTTTTTGAGCCTTCAGTGTGTGATATGGGTCAGAGAAAGGGAGCTCTGCTCAGTATGATGTTAATATCATCAAAGCTACAGCTATTGACCATAAATATAGTGTTAATTACCAGGTGTCTACTAATGTGCCAGAACCATATTTGTCACTTTCTATAGCCTCATTGCATGATACTTCACCACCATCCTTTGGTGTGTTTTACACAAAGGAGACTGAGAAGCAGAATCTTAACTTGTTGTGGAAGGTCCAGGTCAGACTCTAAGGCCTATGCTCTTCCACCTATGCCATACCAATTTTACTCAGAGCCAAAGAGGAACAACTAGGCATAGTTACCTGGCTCTGAACTCCAAGCAAGCCCCAGAATAGGGGCTCTTAGGCAGGGGAAAAAAAACACCACATTTACTTTTGAATTGCTTAACAAAACAATTTCGTCCTTAAATTAATATATATTTTGGCCTTGGAAAAACAGATTCCTAACAGATTTATATTTTAATTGCTGTCAGAACATATTAAAAAAAGCCTAATTTCTAAATTATGATACATTCACACAATGGAATACCATGCAGTTATAAAAAAATAAAAGGAAGCTCTTTAGGCACTGATTTGGAATGATGTCCAAAATGCATTATAAATGAAAAAAAGAATGTGTGTGGTATGCTACCATTTCTCCATAAAAAGAAAGAACACACAGATACAGAGTTCTGATAGGTATTTTATATCTGTAAGTCACAACATAAAAGATTTGTTGCCACCACTGGGGCAAGAGAAGGAAGAACTAGGTAGTTAGTAAACAGCGTAGAAGGAAACGTTTTCCATTGTATAATTTTTGAACTTTGGGATTTTGTAGTTTATGAATCTGTGAACCTATTAAAATTTTTGAACTGAAAGAAAAGCCTACCTAAAATAATTGGCTTTTGCTTTTATTGATTACAAAATCTATATCTAAGGTAGACATGTATGATCAGTTGAAATACAAACTTTTTTCTTTTTTACCTTCTAGGAATCATGATCTATCAAATGATACAATGCAAAGAATATAATTTAGCAATATTTGTTAAAATCCTAAAATATTTATCCTTGGACCCAGAAATATCATTTCTGAAAATTTCTCATATAGGTATATACTTACCCACATATGAATTATCTTACAGAGATTACTCCTTGTAACATTGTAAGAGGAAAAGATTGGAAAATACGTATCTAGCAATGGGGGACTAGTTAAACTATGGTGTATCTAAATAACAGAATACTATTTAGCTGTAAAAAAGAAGTCTCTATGTCCTAATAGGGAAAGATCTCTAGATATAATGTCAATATTTTTAAAAAGATATAGAAGAGTATAAGATGTGCTATTTACAAAAAAGTAATAGGTGTTCTGGTGGAGAGGAAGGGTGGATGGGAAATAGGATGGAAGAAAACCTCAAAATATGTATTTTTGAAATGATTTTAGAATTGAATGAATGTATTGCCCATTCAAAAAAATTTTAATGTAAAGATCATTTATCCAGGGATATTTTTTTATTTTTTTATCCTCACCTGAGGACTTTTTTTTCCTTGCTTTATCTTTCTTCCTTTTTTAAGAAAGGGACAGAAACACTGATACAAGAGAGAAGCATTGACTGGTTGCCTCCTGTACACACCTAGACTGGGGATTGTAGGCACCCGGACTGGGGATCACAAGCATCCGCATCTGGACTGGTTGAATCTGCAACCTAGGTATGTGCCCTGACCGGGAATTGAACCTGCAACCTTTTGGTTAAGGGAGGACATTCCAACCAACTGAGCTACACTGGCCAGGGCTATTGAGAGATATTTTAAACCAAAAAAGTAGTTTGTTCAGAATAAAATGTGATCCAATGGACTAAATAAAAACAATTTTGCTTGGCCTAATTAAAATCTGTATTTGAGATGGAAAGATTACTGACCTTTCATTTCAAACATTAAAAATTTTAATCTTACCTGTATTTCATGATTTCAACTATATCCTCGGCATCTTCTTTGGTGGCTTGCTCTCTCAGTTCCAACCTTGCTCGTGCCTTTGGAAGAAAACCATTTTTAGATAACAACCATTTTTAATAAACAAAATATTATAGATATATTTAACACTGAGCAGGTACAGTATGTCTGAATTTTTCTTTACTCATTTTACACAAAAACTGGCTTTTGGAGAAGGGAGCTATAATATGAAAGTCAGAATTTTATGAAGTGATTTGAAAACCTGCATATGAAAATAATCATTCATTTAAAACATGGATTAGTACTTCGGCAGGACATATACTAAAATATGGATTAAAACCAATTTTTATCTGCTAACATCTTTCTGAGTGTTCATTTCTGAAGATCTGATTATGAAATATACTTGGTTTTTTCTGGCCTTGTACTTTCAGGAAGTCATAACTAACCAATCTGTTAAAACAACAAAGAGGAGTTAATCAGATTTTAGAAGCAAAAAGCCCAAACTCTGGCCCAGCTAATTTTAACGGCCAGTGTTCTCTTAGTGTTTCATACATAGCTGTGAATAGATATTATTGCTGCTAAAAAAGGGACAATATCCTTATGGATCTGTCATCTGTCATATGAAATACTCAAGGTATTTGACACACTCCATGTTCTTAAATACTCAACTTTAAATCCTAACATCCATAGTTAACCTAACTACTGTTCACACTGTAGGAGGTTCCTAAGTGTCATTTAAACAACAACAGCAACAACAAAAATACAGTTGCATAGTAAGCAACTGGTTGTGCCTAGAAAAAAGTGGCTCTTTGGTATGTTAAAGATATGACCAAAGATTTTTTTAAAATTCTATTTCTAATGTCTCCCAATAAAAGAAAAACTGAATCAGTCATGCAGAATATTGAGATAAATCGTATTACTCCTCTGTCCTCTTTATTATTTTATTTTACTTACTGATTTTAGAAAGAGAGACACATCAGTTTGCTATTCCACTCATTTATGCATTCATTGGTTGATTCTTGTATGTGCCCTAACCGGGTAGTGAACCAGCAAGCCTGGCATATCGGGATGACACGCCCAACTGAGCTACCCGGCCAGGGTCTATGTAGCCTTTCGTAAGCTAAGAAAACATCAACTTAAACAAACCTCTGTTAACCGAATCAAAGATTCCAGCTGCCTAGTAGTGATTGGTGAGCTATTTAATCGCTGGCTCTGTTTCCGGAGCTCAAGGTAAAAATCTTGAAGAATCTGAGCAGCTTCCGTGGATAACCTTGGATAGACGTACTGACGAGCGTAACCAATGTACTTTCTCAATAGCTGGTGGGGAATTGGATCTATTGTTTCTCCAGGAACCACCTGACACGTGATAAAAAGGCCCAAGATTACAAGGATAAGTAGCAACTAAAATCTTCTAGCTAAAATAACTTGTATAGATAAATATAAAATTCAAAAAGACTCTCAAATAAGCCAAACACACTGTCATTCTAGTTCTTGGTCTAGTTAATATAGATTATTTCAAACGAAGTTTCCATAAATCCTAGTATTGTATTACAGTGTGAAAGGTTTGGTATGAAAGTTTATATGCTACTACTCTACAGCATGCAACACACTGAATTCTGACATTCAAACAGAAGTGAACTGAATGATTAAGAAGAAACATTTGTACCTTTAGTCTTTGTGATAATGGTTTATCAGAAACCACTTCAAGTACTGAAGTATTTGAATCTTGACTATTCAGACGAGCTACTGTGGCGCTGCTAACAGTTCTCTGCTTTCCAGCTCTTATTGCAATTACATGTTCAGAGAGTAAGTGATCATGATCCTCATTTGGGGTGTCTAACAGGATAAAGACCAAATCAAATCTGGATAGCAGGGCACTCCCCATTCTAAAGAGGCATGAAAGAAAGAAGAAACAATGACTGACATTAAAAACAAACTGAAAACCTAGAAAACTTTATTATTCAAGTTACATGTAGAACTTAAAAGGTTTTATGCTACAGAAACAAGCAATAGCTTTTGGATAACACATCCAACTTCAGAGACATAAGGCCATATGCCCTTCAACATGTGCACAGCCTTATATGAGGGGGGACCCAAAAAAAAAAAGCCAGAATTATCTTCTGGAGGGCAGGCCTCTTGTAGTACAGGCTTCCCCTACTAAGTGAGTGTTCTAGGAACCCATCTGTATCAGTGTACCAGCTGGCGTTGTTGTGAGAGGCTGTGTTCAGCTTCAGTGAATTTTTTTTAGAGACTCTATCAATGCGTTCGCCCATTTCATGATGGGTGATTTATAAGCACACCTGCCTACACCATGCTGAGTGTTGAGTAGTTTTTGACCAAAAATGGAATGACCCCTGTGCCCCACCCTCCCTATTCACCCAATCTGGCCCCAAGCGATATTTTTTTCCCTCTGGATGAAAAAAGTCCTTAAAGGGAAACATTTTGCTTATGCGGAAGAGGTGAAACAAAAAACGGCAGAAGCACTAAAAAGTATCAAAATCAAAGAGTTCAAAAACTGTTTTGAGAAGTTGAAAAAATATCTTGATAGGTGTATTGCATCAAATGGAGAGCACTTTGAAGGTGACTGAAGTTTAAACATGTAAGACAAAATACACAATTTTTTATAAATAAATTCCAGGGGTTTTTTGGGGGTCCTCCCTTATATGTACCATCCTTTGATAGGCTGAGGACATGGCCCTTTCTTACCAGCCAAACCACTGAATTCTTCTCTATGTTTTATATCACTACCTATGATATAGGATCTCTTAGTTTTTATGCTAGAATGCTACGTGACACCATCAGAGGTATCTAGTTGAGTTTTTAATCTTTTATATCTGTTGCTAATACATGGAGTCTCAAAGCATCTATGCCTATATAGAAATGAAAAAGCCCATTTTTTTCCTTAAAGAAATATCTAATTAGTCACTATAATAAAAATGCAGTATTCTACTTAATCATCTCTGAACCCACTAATCAGGTAACTCTTCTAAGATAAGAAAACTGAAATCTAAAGTGTTTGACAAATCTGACCAACATCCCAAAGCAGGTTTGTGGTACCACTAAAACCCAGAATCTGTGTCCCCTGGATCCTTGTTAAATAGGATCCTTCTGATCTTTTCAATATAGCCTTTTGTCATTTTACTAAGAAAAACTAATAAATTTACTTTTTTGGTGGTGTTGATACAAAAATCCCAGAATCTCAAAGTAAAATTATGTATTTTACCATATACCATTTCTTTTTTTTTTTTTTAAGATTTTATTTATTTTATTTTTAGAGAGGGAGAGAAGGAAACATCAATGTGGGGTTACCTCTCGCACGCCCCCTACTAGGGACCTGGCCTGCAACTCAGGCATGTGCCCTGACTGGGGAATCGAACCGGCAACCCTTTGGTTCTCAGGCCAACACTCAATCCACTGAGCTACACCAGCCAAGGTACACCAGCCATGTACCATTTTTACATTTGAAAGGACATTAATAAACATTAGAAAATCAGCTTTATTTCCCTACAAGAATTTAAGGTTCCAGTTTTTCATCTGAGGCATTATGTCTTTTTCTCCCTTTGCATCACTTAAGACTATTTTCCTCTCACCATACATTTTGTCCAACCTGTACAGAACAAATTAGAAGAGAAAGCATACACACATACAGTCAAAAACATTGTTTTTGGAAAAAAGTGAGATCATACCACATATACGAGTATATCATGTGCTCTTTTCACTTAACAGTAAAGCACAGATATGTTCTCCTATCAGTACTTATAAAGCTCCTTTACTTCTCGTAAGACACTATACAATCTTACTATAAAGTTTAACCAGTTCCCTATAGGTGAGCATTTTAAGTTGTTTTCCGTCTTTGGCAGTGATAAACAATGCTATTAACACCTACCCTGTAAACATGTCTTTGTGCACTTGTATGACTATTTTTATGAGTGCAATTCCTAAAAGAATTGGCAGGAGCAAACACAATGTGTACATTTACAATAGTGATAAACATGTCAAGTTGTCTTTCAAAATGCTAAATTCTCCATCCCTCTGCCAATAATGATTATTAATATTTAAAATGTTTGCCTCTGGATGATACCAATAGTATTTCATTGTTTTAATCTGTAGTGTTCAAACACATTTTTATACATTTACTGGAAACTTGTAATGTC
Organism: Mormoops blainvillei; assembly: GCA_004026545.1. Lineage (NCBI taxonomy): Eukaryota > Metazoa > Chordata > Mammalia > Chiroptera > Mormoopidae > Mormoops > Mormoops blainvillei. Next base: position 20,073 of record PVJD01010764.1, read on the forward strand.
TACGAACTATCAATTATGTCCTCAGTTACCTTTTTTCATATTGATTTATAGGGATTCAATATATTAAAGGTGTAAATATTTGAAGAGACTTACTTTAATATTTGAAGAGACTTACTTTAAATTCTCAGAAACTGTTTTGGCTTTATTATAATGTCCTCCAACTGGATTTGCAGCAGCAATAATGGAAGTTCTTGCAGGGAGGCTACACACCATGCCAGCCTTGGCAAGACTGATACTTTGCTGTTCCATAGCTTCTAATAAGGCTTGATGTTGACTCCCCATTTTATCAAATTCATCTATTCCACAAATACCTACGATCACAGTAAAATAATACAGAAAAAATTGTCCTTTGGTCAAGTTCTAAATCTTACAGAATGGAAATTATTCCACAATAAATCTCCATTGGTTTCAGCAATTAAACTTATAAAATGTCATACAATAGAAAATTTCTGATTATTTTACAGCAAATAAAATCTTATTTAACTTTCTTAAAAATTTTTTTTTTTTTTTTTAAATTTCAGAGAGTGGTGAAGGGAGGGAGAGAAACATCGATGTGAATGAGAAACATCAACTGGTTGCCTTCCATACACACCCCGACTGGGGACCAAACCTGTAACCCAGGCATGTGCCCCGACTAGGAACCAAACAGGAGACCATTCAATCTGCGGAACAATGCCCAACCAACTTAGCCACACCAGCCAGGGCTTATTTAACTAACTTTTATGTAATAATTACTCATTCAGTATTTTACAAAAGGAAAGCACTATGCTGTGAGGGTTACAAAAATGAAGAACATGAAAGTCACCCTTAAAAAAACTTAAAAGGCTTAAATCCAAACAGGTGAGATAAGGTACCGTATTTTGCTGTGTATAATGTGCATTTTTTGGCCCAAATTTTTGAGGGAAAAATAAGGATGCACATTATACATGGGTAGTAGTAATTCTGTATCTGTATAAATGTTAATTCTTTTATTTATGCTTATGTGTTAAAAGTGTAACTCTAGAAAGCAATAACAATATCTATATGGAAAATAATACCCTGGAATAAAATAATCAGTTTTGCTGAACTTAAAACAAACTTGTAAGAAAAGCAGCTTCAGCCAACAATTCAACAAAATGAAAGGAAGGGCAAGTATTGCTATCCACAGAGTAAGATAGATGATACCAATTGTTATCCACCTGATAGATTGTTATCCACTTAGTAAGTGATGCTGACTTTATTACCACGGGGTGAACAGTGCGACATTTCTTTTCGTACAGTTTAGGTGGGAGAAATTATTGGAAAATCCCTTGAAAATGTCAAAACGGTTTTCATACACTGCAAGCTTTAAGCTAAAAGTTATTAAATATGCTAAAAAGCATGGCAACAGAGCTGCCGAGAGACACTTTGGACCTCCTCCCACAGAGAGTGTCATCAGACTGTGGAGGCAACAGGAAGAAAAGCTTCTTCGGATGCCAAGACAGAAGAAGGCAATGCGAGGGAAACCTCCAAAGTGGCCGGAGGTGGAGCAGGAGGTGAAGACCTGGATTCTGGAGCAGCATCAAACTGGGATCTCTGTTTCAACTAAGATGATACAAGAAGAAGGTAAAAGGATTGCACGAGAAAAAAACATCGATGATTTCTCAGGAACACATAAATGGTGCTTTAACTTTATGAAAAGAGAAGGTTTGAGCATGAGGACACGAATGAAACTTGCCCCAAAATTTCCAGCAGCCTATGAGAATCAAGTTTTGGAATTTCATTCTTATGTTATCAGTCTTCGAAAAACTTACAACTTTGAGCTGTCCCAAATTGCCAGTATGGACGAGGTCCCACTCACATTTGACATGCCATCCAACAGAACTGTGGACGTCAAAGGAACAAAGACTGTGGCTGTTAAAACTAGTGGTCATGAGAAAACACATTTCACTGTTGTTCTAGCCTGTTGTGCAGATGGGACAAAACTAACACCTATGATCATCTTTAAAAGAAAAACACTTCCGAAAGAAAAGATTCCAAGTGGAGTTATTGTCCATGTGCATGAAAAAGGATGGATGAATGAAGAAGGCATGAAAATCTGGTTTAATAAAGTCTGGTCACAAAGGCCTGGAGGATTACTTAAAAAACCAGCTTTGCTTGTTTTTGATCACTTCAAAGCCCACGTCACACAGAGTGCAAAAGCAATCGCAGCGGACCTGGAAACCCAACTGGCTGTGATACCTGGTGGACTAACCAGCCAACTGCAACCTCTTCATGTGTCAGTAAACAAGCCCTTTAAGGCCCTAATGAAGAAGGAGTGGATGTCCTGGATGCAGTCAGCTGGTAATGATTTAACACCTACAGGCAGGATCAAGGAAGCATCCATTGCCCAGGTTTGTGACTGGATCATAAGATCATGGAACGGTGTCAAGAAGGAAGTGGTTGTGAAATCGTTTAAAAAATGCGGCATCAGCAATGCTATAGATGGAACTGAGGACGATGAAATTTACTGGGATGAGGAAAGTGACTCATCAGAAGACACTGGTAATGTAGAAAGTGAAGAAGACAATAGTTCTGGTGTTAACAGTGATGAAGAGTTCTTGGCCTTCTATGATGTGTAAATCTCGTAAATTTGTTACCAGTACATAAAATTTCTTGTACCTTTTATCTGTTCTTATGTTTTGTAATTATTTGTTACATAAATTTTCTTGTACCATAATATGTTCAAAAATAAATGCTAAAATTCTTTTATAACACAAAAAACAAGTATTTAAATATAAATAAACAATTGAATTAAAAAATTAAAACAAAAGATTTTTTTCCTGAATGTTTGGGCCAAAAAACATGGGTGCTCATTATCACAGGAGCATATTATACACAGCAAAATACAGTGTATACATATTTAAGACAGTATACTTCAACAACTGTAAAAGATATGCATAATTATACAAGATGAGTGTTCTGGGGATGGTAGGAGGTTAAAAGAGGAAAGGAAATCTGGAAAGGTTTTAAGAAAAAGATGATTTTTGAGCTGAGTTTTTTGGGAAGCATAATTTGGGTTTCTTAGGGCAGTGTAATTTGAGAAGAAAATCATAGGCTCTAAAGTCAGAAGATTAGAGTGCAGTTCTCAGCAGTACCAGGCATTGTAGTGAAATCACTTACGCTCTTTAAACACAATGTGAAGACCTAACACTGACTGAAGGCAGTTTATGTGCCCAGTATATTATATCTGATCCACGTGTTATAGGGGACCCTAAAACACTATTACCTTATAATATTTTTTCTCCCTTTTCCCCCATACATGAGCAACCTGTTCAGTGGGACTGTGGTTAAACTCCTCTTATCTCCTCTATGAACAAGTAAGCATGCCAGAGGTCAGTCCGTGTCTCTCTAGAACTGATGGTATTACTGGAAATTCTCAAGATTACTAGTACAGTTACTCAGGAGTGGGGACAGTATAGAAACAAAGTCAAGTTGCTACTTTGCCACTTTTCAAAGTTTTAAGGCAGGCATGGGTGAACTTTACAGGGGAAGATGTAGATACTTCACAATTTGCAAGCCTGTCACATATTCTTGGTTTTTTGGTGGTTCTTTAAAATTCTTTAAAAATATAAAAACAATTTTTAGCTCCTGGACTATACTAAAGCAGGCTGAAGGCTGAACTGACCTGTCACTGATCCTGGTTTTAAAGCATTAAATTTAAACTTTGAAAAATTTAAACTCTCTTTTCTTTGGTTACAATTGATAAATCTTGTTGCTTCTTTTAAAAACTATTCTTTGGTCATTTCATCAGATACTGAAGGAGAGAAATATTATAAAACAGCCCCATTTCTCCTTTTTTCCCCTGTAAGTGTTCAGTAAAGGTGTTAGCAGGACTCTGTATTTGTTCTTAGGATCCAAGCTTTGCTAACATTCTTTTGTATTTTAACTGTACGACTTTTACCAACATAGTGTTTGGCTTATGTATCTATATTTGGAAGACAAGGCAGTAGGCTCTTACCATTCCACATCTTAAATGTCATTGGCTATCTGTATAGCTAAATCCCATATCACCTACAACTTCTAACTAATGGAAAGTCTGACAGTTTCACAATGAGTATCCTCTTCTTATTTATCATTTTCTTCACCTGGTAACTTAGTAAAAATACTTTCACTTCTAATGAGCAAATATTTATCAAATACCTTTTATATATCTGTACTGTGTCTAGGTATATGGGCTATAACACTAAAAATACAAAATTCGCTGCCCTTGTGAGGCTTACATTCTACTTGGTGTAGGCAGGCAGATTATTAAAAAGTAAACTATATAGTATATTAGGAGGTAATAAGTGCTATAGAAAGAAAAGATAGGGTAAGGAGAATAAGATCTGCTGTTGGGAGTGGGGGGCTATAATTTAAAATGTGGTATATAGGGAAGGCCTTGTTGAGGTGGGAACATCTGAGCAAAAATTTGAGAGGAAAGGGAAGAAGCCTTGCAGATATATCTGATGTAAGAATATTCCACGCAAAGAGGAGCAAAAACAAAGGTCCTGATGCGAGACTATGACGTAACTGACATGACTGCTGTGCTGATGGGGGTCATGGTGAGAGCAAGGAGGTCACTGTAGCTGGAGAAGGGGAAATAAGAGGGAAGCAGAAGGTAATGAGGCAGAAGAGCTGATGAAAGGCCAGAATGTGAATGGCCCTGGGCCACTATCAGTACTTGGGCTTTCACTGAGACAGGGAGCTACTGGAAGGTTTTGAACAGAAGAATAAGCTGCTTTAAGATTTAATGGGGTTGCTCCGCCTTGTTAAGAATAGGAAGGGCAAGGGTAGTCACAGGCCTGCCAAGAGATCACAGTAATAATCCATGTGAGAGATGGTGGTGTCGTGGATCAGGGTAGTAGCAGTGGAGAAGAGGCCGGATGCTGAACATATAGTTGACTCCTGAACACAGGGATCAGGGTGCTAGACACCCGTGTCAGTCAGAAATCCACATTATAAGTTTTGACTCCCCCAAAATTCAACTGCTAATAGCCTACTGTTGACCAGAAGCCTAACCAATAACAAAGGAGTTGATTAACATCTTTTGTGTGTTATATGTATTATATACCATATTCTTACAATAAAGTTAGGGAAAAAACATTTACAGTACTGTATGTATTTACTGAAAAAATCTACCTATGGCTGGGTAGAGGGGGGCAAAGAGGGAAAATTGGGACTACTGTAATAGCATAAATAATAAAATATTAAAAGGAGAAAAAAATCTACATATAAGTGGACTCAGGCAGTTCAAACTGTGTTATTCAAGGGACAAATGAATTTGGAAGGTACAGCCAACGAGATTTGCTGACAGACTGGATATAGGGTATGAGAAAAAGTCAAGGATGGCTCTACATTTTATGATCTGAGCAAACAGAAGAATGGAATTGTCATTTACTGAGTTGGGAAACTGTAAAAAAAACAGCTTTGAAGGGAAAGATCAGGATTTTGGTTTTGGACATGTTAAGATTGAGAGAGCTGTAGAGATGCTGTGTAGGCAATAAGAAATATGTGCCTGGAGCTCAGGGGAGAAGAAATATACATGTGGAAATTTCCAGCACATAGGTAGGTAAAGCTATGAAACTAGAGTAAGATCATCATGAAGGTAAACACAGACCAAGAAGAAAAACAGAACAAAAAGTAAGCACTCTGAGGTGCCAACCAGTTAAGAGGTTGGAGAGACAAAGAACAAGTAAAGACCAAAAAGAAAAGGGAAGTAAGAAGAAAACCAGAAGGGTGTAGTGTCCTGGAAACAAAGTCATGGAGAGGGCAGTGGCCAGCTGTGACAAACATGGCTCATGGGTACTGGACTTGTAAGTGTGGAGGTCACTGGCAAACTGGAAGGGATGAATGACTTTAATTGGACTGGAATCTGGGCACGGCCTGACAAATGGATAGGAACGTTTTTCCAGCAGGGTTAAAGCACCACAAAAATTTAGGTAACAAAGCTCAATTGAAGATTTGTTCATGTTGAGTCCTCTAACTGGATTTCTTATAAACTATTAGTCAAATCCTAAAAAAAAAAACACCCAAAAAACCAAAACCCTGATGAGATGGGTTAAAATACAGGAAAACTTCCAATTCTAAGGTAACAGCTCTAAAGAGCGGTAAACTCTTATTGCAAGTCCTCCGAGAGCAAAGGATAACATTCAGCTTCTTTTTAGTTCCAAGGCATCTAGAGCTATTCTGAGCTAAGTAACAGTAACGCATTCAACAAATAATAGACTGTGCACCTATGTACAAGGCAGCAGGAATGTGGTAGAGTCAACAAGATACCCAGTCCCACCCCATCTATACAGCTTTAAAACAGGCCGTAAGACATCACAAATCTGATATGAAAGGGGAATGAAGTGTGGAATGAAATGGGAAGCGTTAGGAGACATACCTCTTTAACCTGATTTTTAATTTTTACATATAATTGTTATCTGCTACAAAATTCTGAATATGAATGATATTAAGTACCAGTTCTAATTCTGGAACATCAATATAAATATAAATGATATTACTGTATTTCTAGTTAATTTTTCTGGCACTCATTGGTAAGAGTGCTGTCCAAATGACTCGAACAGAATATAAAGAAACTGACTGAAATGGAAAAGACATTTTTTAAAAAGCCCAGAATTATCATCATCGTTGGTCACTTACCTTGATCACCAAGTACCAGGGCACCAGCTTCCAAAGCAAAATCTCCTGAGGAACTATCTTTTGAAAGAGTTACAGTCAAACCAGAAGTGGTTGTGGTATTACCACAAACATACACACCACGTGGAGCGACACTGCATACTGCCTGAGGAAACAAAACATTTAAGAAAATCACCCAAAGTAAAGGAAATAGTAACTAATAGTAATTGCTCACAAATGTTAACTATAAGCCAGGTAGTCTTCTAAGAGCTTTATGATACAATTTTCACCATCCTGGGAGGAGGAAGGTATTACTACATCCCCATGGACTGATGTAGGAACCCATGCCTACAGAGTGAGTAGCTGACACAGCTATGAAGGTGGGAAGTCAGGATTCAATCAAACCCAGGCAGCCTGACTCTGATGTCTGTGCTCATGTGAATACTCTATAAAATTCCATTTTATGCTTCATTTTCAAGTTCAAACAGCAAAAATGTGAGTACCGATTTTAATTTCAAAGGCTCTAATGTTTCTTTAAACGACAAGTAATAAAAGAGTTCAATAATGCTTGCCCTTAAGTAAATAATCTCTGGCAGATCAAAAGAGGAGTCAAATAGCACAACAGTTAAAAGTATGGACCTCTAGTTGGGCAGGTATATTTTAATCCTGGCGCTACCAGGTACTGGTTATGTGGCTCTCAGACCTCTCTGAGCTTCAGCTTCCTTATGTTTTATCACATAATGTCCTGAGGAATAAATGAATCATGTATGTAAGGCACTTAACCTGGTACCTGGCACACAGTAAGTGCCCGCTGCAAGGCTGCTATATATGGCTATGGACTGCACAACTTCAGGAGACAGCATTCACACTGTTATCTACGTCGGTGTGACCTGGACCCATGCCAAGAATGACCCAAGAGGCCCCATGGTGCCTAACTTATAAACAGTAGCTAAATTATTTTTGTTACTTGTAATTCCTTATCTGTTAGTCTTAGGATACAATGGTTTACTAATTGGTCAGAGGAAAAGGAGATTGAAAATACAAAGTAACTGACTCATAATGTTAGTGTTAGCCTAATTTTTAAAAACCCTGGCTTAGTGGGACTAGCAAAGTTATATGCAATACCTCCATTATTTACAACACTTAATTTCCACTAATATTACAACTTCTATTTTGAAGTGAGCCAGGTTTGTTTGTTTTGTTTTTTTACCCTCACCCGAGGACATTTTTTTTTTCATTCCTTTTAAAGAGAGAAAGGGAGAGAGAAACACTGATGCGAGAGAGAAGCATCAATTGGTTACCTCCCGTGCACGCCTGGACCAGACATCGCACGCGCCAGGACAAGGGATCAAGCCTGCCACCTAGGTGTGTGCCCTGACCCGGAATCAAACCCACAAACTTTCAGTTACAGGACAGTGCTCCAACAAACTGAGCCACACTGGCCAAGGCGACCCAGGGGTTTTAAAGGCAGTACTCCCAGGTCTAAAAAACATGAAAAACTGCCAATGTCATTTCTTGGTATTAAAACATTTTCCGTGCCATTTCATGTATTTTGGAACCATTATCTGCCAAGACATATTTTATAAATAAAAGAGAAAAATGATACTTAATATACTGTAAACAAAATGTAGAAATTAAATGATTTATAGAGATAATCAGACACTGCGGAGGTTAAACCAGGCTTCCACTTATAATATGCTAATTCAAAATTCACACACACACAATGCTACAAAAGATAGAAAAGAAAGCTGTAACAACTTAGACCCCCATGTGCCATGTGTCCCTTTTGTATCCATATTCTGGCTAGGTACTCTGTGCCAGGCTGGTAGCAAGGGCTCAGTACAGAATTTTTTAATTTAAACCCAGTTAGTCAAAAGGAACAAAATATGGAAACTTGGATAAAATGTCAGATTAAAAATTAAAATGACTGGTTTAACACTTAACCATAAGAAATAAAGAATCATCTGATGTGAAGGACAGTGGGTTTATAGTGCAACAACCAGATCATAGCCATTCTCAATCCTAGCTGCACATCAGAATCACTTGCGGAGGGTTATACACTTGCAGATAATAGGACCCTAACCCAGACTCTTAATTCAATTGGCCCGGGGCAGGCCACAGTATTTTCAAAGAGCTCCAAAGGTGATTCTAATATATAGCCAGGGTGCCCAATCCCTGGAGAAAGGTTCAGTAGTCACAGGACTATAATTTACCAAAGTGCCAGGGAGCCCCTGGTCTACTCACATTTTTCCACACAAGGGCACAGAGTATGAATGCTGGACATGGACATTCTTAGAAAGGACATTATGCCTGGTTTACCAGGTGTCACTCCAAGGAAACCACAAGCATTCCACCAAGCAGCACCTTCTAGGGCCATGATAAGCCCTTGAAGGGAGGACCACTAGATTCTGATTGACAGAGGCAGAAATTTCTTGGGGGCCAACAATAGAGTGGTCAGAGAAGCAGCCTTGTTTTGGATTCAGAAGTAGTTGAAATGTATTCCAACAGAGCTCTTACCCTTTATCTGATTATTCTTAAAGGCCAATACGCTGTTTGTGTTGCTGTGTGGAGAGTGGGTGACTCTGCTTTACTTTAAGCTATTGTGTCCATAGATGAGGTCTCAATGAAGACTAGCAAAGCAATGCTGGATACAAAAAAGGGGGTTAGGAAAATGGCTTATGTTTCACAATAGTTGACGTCTCAACAGACCATCACACGTATGCAACCTATGTGACGGAAGACTGGCTCAATTTGAAAAGATGGTCAGATACAAGTTATGTATTACTCATACAAACCCCAATTCACACTCACACCACCAGACAAACTGTATCCTCTGGAACACAAACACTACATGCTTTGAGCAAATTCATTTGTAAATTATTCATGTGTTTGATAAGGAAAAGGTCAAATACTAAGTGATTACTTCCTACCTGCAGCATCTGACTCTTTCCCAAGCCCGGATCTCCAACAACAAGGACATGTGGGTCTCCCCGAATTGGAATTCTGTTTTTGTCATCTGCATATTTCTGGCTTCCTCCAAACAGTGCTAAGGCCAAACCTGCTTTGACAAGCTCAAGTGTGAAAGAAGGAAAAGTGAGAAAAACATAACGATGACTAGCAAATGGGGTGCTACTCCTTCTATGCTTAAAACATTTATTTGTTTGGGGGTTTTCTTTGAAAGCATCAGTGAACTTTTTCCCAAGAAAAGCAAGTCTAATCATATAAACTACTATAGTGTAAATGATTAAAAAGCAAAAACTAGAAAGCACATAAAATCAGAGTGGTATCTTAAAACTTGCTAAGTGAAGACCTATCTTGCAAGGCATTAATCCATTCCACACAAAACTAAGAAATATTTGTTGGTTTCTGCTTTAACATTTAGTGTCCAGAGTCAGTTTAGAAGCCCATTTCTATTAACTCTAATTGGTAAGCAACTTTCTCCTACCAGGGGCTGTCGTTTGCCTGTCATATCATTCATTTATGGAGAATAATGGCTTGTATAAAATAACAACTAAGTGGCCAACGGAAATTAGCTATTTTTTATAATCTTTATTTTATTTTTGCCAACTTTATATACTTTGAGCGAAGATGAAGAAAATACTTACTTCATGGCCAAAAATGACAGGGCAAAGTGAGCTGCAAAACAGAATACAACTTATAAATTCTAACTTCCACTTCATTGACCTATTAGAAGATCTACTTTAAAGTTTGCTTAACTTGATTTATATTGCATCTAAAAAAGACAAAAATATATAATTTACACCTGTCAACTCAATAAATTTTATTCTAATATTCAATAAATTTCTCAAAATTCTTGGTTAATCTATAAAGGGAAGAATGCTTAAAAATTGTGCCAGAGTAAAGGATACTTGTAAAGTATTTTTTTCTTAAAGATTTTATTTTTAGACAGGGGAAGGGAGGGAGGTAGAGAGGGAGGGAAACATCAGTGTGTGGTTGCCTCTCATGAGCCCCCTACTAGGGACCTGGCCCATAACCCAGGCATGTGCCCTGACTGGGGAATCGAACTGGCAACGCTTTAGTTCACAGGCTGACGCTCAATCCACTGAGCTACAGCAGCCAGAGGACTTATAAAGTATTTTGAAGTAACCAAATATACTGTTGATCATTTTATGTTACTAGCCTTTAAAATGCACCATACTCATGGTATTCCATTTCAAGGTATGAATTATATTGTATTTTATGTGAATAGACATCTTTAGACTTGTGCAGCCAAGTCACTGAAAGGAGACAAAGGGTGAACTCTGAACTGCATACATATTTTAAGATAGGATAACATTTCATTTTTTTCAGTTGAAGTCAAAGGATCAGAATAAGTAAGACTATATATGAATATAAAGAAGTATATACTTATCTATTGTACAAACAAGGAACAAAAAAAATTACACAAAGTAGAAGAGATACACTCAAGAGTAAACAAACTGTGAATCATTATCCCTTTTAATATATGTTAACATGGATATCGGTGTCCTGCCATATTCCCTTGGCACTCACTCTTCAGCATGCTCCTGCTTCAGCACTGCTGGCTTCCCACCTTGCACCTGCACCTGTCTATTGAAGGGTTTTCTATGGCCTATGACCACATACATGCTGGGGAGGCTAGAAATGCTGAGTTATCTAACATTCCCAGAAGCAGCCACAAACCTAGGTCCTTGGATGGAAAAACACTGAGTTCTACACAGTCTAGTGTCCCAGAGGCCTCAGGAGGATTAAGCCCTGGATGCCAGTAGTAACCTATTCATTAAGGCACCACACACTGACTGTCTTACTTCCCTTCTGTCTCATTTCCTCATCCCCTTACCAGTATATGTGGGGATCAAGCCCCAAATAAATTACGCTTCTCAAATCATATCTTGCTCCTAAAGGAACTTAAAACTAAAACATAGCCTTCTACTTTCTTTTTCCATACTCCTTTCATGGTCCTCCATTTGTTCATCTGACGTGGGTCAACAAACCTTTTTCTTAAAGGGCAAGAAAGTAAATATTTTCAGTTCTACTATCTTGGTCAAAACTACTTGTCTAAAAACAATGATCAACAAACATGGAAATGAATGGGTAGGGCTGTGTTCTAATAAAATTTTGTATACAAAAACAAGCACTCTGCATAGTTTGCCAACACCTGCGAGATTAACAAAAAATAAATGTAGTTTTGATGTTGAAATCACGCACTTAGAACTAAAAAGCAAAAGCAAACTGTGGAAAGAAAACCCTAGTTTTTTCATTCTAACTTATCTTCTGTAAGTACTGCATAAGGACCATTACATATGTTCATTTTGATTTATAACTGATGAGAGAAACCAATCAAAGAGGTGATCCTCAAGCAGGCAGCCCCTCAGATCCTGTTACAGACACTCGCCACACCATCACTTCTCTCCCTCACCCCGCTCAGGCTCAGCTCTCTCTCTCCCAGGGCCGCTGGGATGGCTGTCTACTCAGAGGGGGTCTCTGAGAGTTTAAGAACAAAGAGTCCTTGAGGAACTCCATACTCTTCCTAGCTGGTGAATTACCATATTAAAAGCAAGAAGAAAGTGTCAAATCCCCTAGAGCCCAAAGCCTAGATCAATTTCCTTATACAATGCATTTCAAACCTCAGTTCTTTATCTCTTAGATATATGTATTATTCAGTCTCATTTCCCCCTATTTCTTCAAAATTATCCAAAAAATTGTCCAAAAAGCATCGAAATAACAGTACTGTTAATTATGTTAAGTAACAAAATCTCATTTAATCTTCAGAACAACCTCCTGAGACAAGTATTATTACTTCCGTTTTAAGATAAAAATGAAGGAGAAATTAGTTAACGTGCTCCAGATCACAATGGAAATAAGTGGCTGAAGCAGGATTCTAATTTAGATTTATCTCTAAAAAAGAGCTCTTAACTACTAAAGTAAAAATGCCTCTACTTTGCTTCTTCTCTACTGCATGGCAATAACAAGAAAATAAAAGCTACCAAATGTTAGTAATTGCCATGTGAATCTCTTAGTTTTTAAAAGTTAAAAAAAAACCCTACATATAACTAACTGAAATAACTCTGGAATTCACTGTCCCATCACTCTTCTGCTGAGGAACTGATCAGTATATTTTCCTTAGTGCTTATGCTGGAGATCAGCAAACTCTTCTGTAGAGAACCAGACAGTATGCATTTATGAGCCATTTGTTCTCTGTCTCAACTCGGAACTCTTTTGAATGAGTATGGTTGTGTTCCAATGAAAGTTTTTTATGGGCAGCAAAATTTGAATTTCACATAACTTTACGTGTCATGAGATATCCTCCTTTTGGTTCTTTTTCAGCCATTAAAAAATGTATAAATCATTCTTAGCTCAAGGGTCAAACAAAAATGGGCAGTTAACTTGATCTGGCCCATGAACACTAGTTTGCAACAATTTTGCCTAGTTTTGTGTTACTTGTAGCCAAGAACACTCCAACAAACATATACATAATAAAACTTCAGGTAACGACATACATACTTCACAATGAGTTTGAACAGGTTTTCTTCAGCTTGAATCTCTTGGATGGCATAAAGTTCTTTAAGTGAGAACTCGAGCAACATTCCGTGCTTACACTCATCCTCAGAAGCCTTTGATTTCTGTCCTTTGCAATTGCTAATAGAATTTGCTTCGATGTACAAAAGGAACATACATTTGTCATTCTTATTTCGAGAACCTGTAAATTTCAAAGTATGAAATGTAACAATTTTTATTTTCATTTTCCCTACAAAGATTCAAGTAGAATGTACAAGAAAGGCACAATAAACCCCAAATAAAACTTTATTTCAAAAGGTAAGTTTCACCTATGTAAGAAACAAGGAACGCCCTAAATTAACAGAGATTCAGAAGTAGCTCCCAAAAAGACAAATACTGACAAATTATTGAGAAACGAATTATACCACACCTTCTTCCGCATTTGAGACTTTGACCACTCCGGTAACAGTCACCGTGTCTCCTGGAACGCAGCTATCCACAAGATCATGAACAAGCTCACATTCTATTGTTCGTGGAATCCGACCTGCTTCTCGTTGATCATCAGACATCAGCTCCTGGATTCTAAAAATATAAACGATTTTTAGTGAGTACACATATTGACTTTGGGTTATTTCTTTTATGTATTAACTATTCAAGGTCCATATAGTGCTGAGCTAGATAAAGGGCCGATTAGTTTGTCAAAAAGTTAGTTTGAAAAGTTCAGTGGTGTATCTAAAATTACTTCAGCAGTTTGAAGTTAAGGATGGGATGGCAGGATGAGCGTGTGCATTTGTCACCCTCCCTCCAAAACGTCCACCAAAATAACAGTCACTAAAAGAGTAAAGAGAAGTTTTAGGGCGTTGCAGAGGTATCATCAATAAACAAGAGACACTGAAATCTTAGAAAACAGCAAGTGGTAAAGTATTGATAGATAAAACAAAATGATGTCCAGAATACACACAGGAAAAAGATGCAGAAAAGTGAGTGCCAATGTTTTATACCCCTAGGTGTGATTTCCTAATATCAGATCATTGTTCAAATCCAATGAAAATACTGCTGTTGGATGAGTACTAGACTTACTGGAGTGAGCACTTTGCAAGGTATGTAAGTATCTAACCACTATGTTGTACACCCGGAAACAAACAGAATATTCTGTCAACTGTAATTGACAAAAATTTTTTTAAAAGTGATAAAAATCCAACTAAAATACTTAAGCCCATTTTCTTTCTGCTGTTTTTACCTGAAAATAAAGATTTTGTTCAAATGATTAAATTACCCTGAATCTTCTAAGCACATATCCTACTATGGCCTTTTTAGCACCTCTGAAGCCCTCGGTACACCCTTCAGTGGTCAAAGTCCTGTAGATATGGGCTGGAAACCGAGCTCCTCCACTTAACTAGAGACATGATCACACTCAAGAGTCTTAAACATTTCCTCTTTTAGAAAATACAGTGTTTGTAAATATCTCAGCATTGTGAACAATTATTACATCTGTTGGTCTTGGTTTTCACAGGGCAGAGGGGGTAAAGCTAGGATAGAGTCTGGTAGCAATCAGCAATCTACCTCACTTTCCCCTAGATTGTAGTTTTTTAAGACCATTATCTCCTGTTTCAGCCAGGTTTCCTAGAGAGTGTTCTAACTTCAAACTACCCATTAGTTTATATTTAGGATGAAGTGATGGAACTATGGTCAGAAAAATGGAATAAATTGTTGGATTAAACACAAAAACACACACAAAATCTGACTTGTGAAAAACTTTTTTTTTTTTAATCTATAGTAAAACACCTCATGGATAGTGCGAACATGAAATGAACCATACCCATTTCTAAGAAATTCTTTACTTTAAACTTTCAAATCAATATCATTTGACCATAACTCATTATGGAATAAATTATACAGCTTTGATTATAGTCCACATCCATCCAGTTCAATAAGTTAGATAAATGAGAAATAAAATGAACTATTTCTCAACAGCAAAAGAACATAATACTTGCACATCAAATCCTTTCTGTAATCCAATAGAGAATTCTGAATAAAGATTATTTCAACACATTAACTCCTCATCAAACCTTTTATTAGACACTTTATCACTGTGTACAAATAAGAATCACAGTATAATATATCAGCGGTATGAGACATCTAAAAGCTGCCTTTTAGTAAACAGTGTGATTGCTTACTTAATTGACTGCCAGTCCACCGTCACTGTGAGAGGAGAGCTCGGGAGAGCAGTAAATGACTTCCCTCGACATGCAGGCTCAGGACACTGCAACAAGATTTATTCATATTGAGAATTTTGATAAAATACAATCACATCTCAAGTTAAAATGTTTTATTTAGTATTGTTTTAAAAATGTTTCTCAGAATGTAAAATGCAGTAAGAGCTGCAATGATTTTCTAGTTCCTTCTGCACTGGTTCGGCATCACAGGCTTTTGAGGTGCTTTATCAGCTGGTCCGTCTTGATCACTGCTCTTATCTTCTGCTGTGGGTACGCAACGCTCCTCACTTACCTCTCACCCTAAGTTCTATTCCTTCTTTGTGCCCATGCAGTCTCCTGGTCCTTGAATGCCGTTTGCATACAGTCCTACATACTCAGCCTCAATTTTCCCCTTTCAAAAGCCTTTCCTGGATCTTCTTCAATCACCAGCTCTCCCATCTAGCCTCCTTTTACATTGTTTGTATACGATAATATTTATCATAATACACATGCAGTCCTCAACACACAAGCAAGTTGTGTTTAAGTTTTCATATGTCATTTGTTTGCTGGCTGGACCTGGAGGTACATTTATAAATTCAGAGATTGTGGCAGACTGTATTTTCCAAACATGGTTGCAATAATTTCTCCCCATCAGCCTTTCTACAAACTTGCCACTCCCCCAACAAGAAATGGAGAATAATTTCCCCTTCTTGGAATCTGGACAGGCTTGTGACTCACTCTGTAACCAACAGAGTATGGCAGAAGTGAGGCCACCTGACTTTGGAGGCTAGCTCAAAAGGCAAAGCCATCTCTGCCCGTCAGCTGGAGTTCTGCCTCCTAAAGCAATCAGCAGCCATGTGAGCAGACTGTGTGTCCTGCGCTGTCGTGCTGTGTATGAGAAGCCAAAATCAGCCCACGGAGAAAACACACAGGGACGAGATGCCTGGCCAGTCCCCAGCCATTCCGCCCCTTGCTGTTCCAGCTCCAGCCACCATCTGACTTCAGCTATTTGAGAGATCTAGAGCCAGAACGACCTAGCCAAGCAGTTCTTCCAAACTCCTTATCACAGAAACCATGAGAAATAATAAAATGATTGCCATTATTTTGAGCCATTAAGTTTTAGGGTGATTTGTTTTGCAATAATAGAGACTGGAATAGGTATCACTTGGAACAACCATCTTTCTGGTCACTTCAGTTCACTGAAGTTCAGACACACACAGGACCTCTTCAAACTATTAACTCATCTTATGAATCAGCACTACTACCACTACACTAAAAAGCACAGGAATATACTGACCAAATCCAGTTTACAGGAAATACCTGATTTATATGAGGGTTTAATTTCTGGCCTCTGAGCTAAAGGTATTGCCTGAATCTTAAATCCAAATAAATATTAGATGACACCAATTTATCAACACCGCTGATTATTCAGAACCAAAAGCTGAATCTAACACACCTTGTTCTTCCTGTAGGAGAAAGAAGCCTTAGGAATTTCAATTTGAGTAAAAGTATAATAAATGCTAAATTTATTCAAGTCCAAGGATGGTAAAGGCAACTCTGAAAAAGAAGAACAGATATGGCAAATCTAACTACTTCATCAAAAGTTTTAATAAGGTCACTGTAAATAAGATTATGGTGTTGTGAAACTTCCAGCCAAGATGGAGGCACAGGTAGATACACTTCGTCTCCTTGCACAACCAAAAGGACAACAACAAATTTTAAAACAAAAAACAACCAGAACTGCCAGAAAACCAAACTGAATGGAAGTCCAACAACCAAAGTGTTAAAAAAGAAACATTCATCCAGACCGGTAGGCGGGGCAGAGATGGGAAGCCTGGGCAGACAGGATGCCGGGCAAGACTGCGGCTGGCAGACTGGGGCGGTCCCACATTTGCGTGAGGATAAACCAGGAGTAACTGGGGAATGAAAGAGACTGCGCAACCCAGGGTTCCAGAGCGGGAAAGTAAAGCCTCAAAACTTCTACTGGTAAAAACCTGTGGGGGTTGCGGTGGCAGGAGAAACTCACAGCTTCACAGAAGAGTTCGTCTGAGAGACCCACAGGGTCCTAGAATGTACATAAACCCACCCACCGGGAATTAGCACCGGAAGGCCCAATTTGCTTGTGGGCAGCAGGGGAAGTGACTGAAGGCAGGGAGACAGCTGAGCAAGCAGGCATGTTCCCTCCCAGATCCGTCCCCAACATACAGCGCCACAAAGCAGCATGTGCGTTGCCCTGCCCTAGCGAATGCCGAAGGCTCCACCCCTCACAACGTAATAGGCATGCCGAGACAAAAAAAAAAAAAAAAAAAGGCCCAAACGAAAGAACAGATCAAAGCTCCAAAAACAGAACTAAGTGATGAAGAGACAGCCAGCATTAACAGATGCAGAGTTCAAAAACTGATAATCTGGATGCTCACAGAAATGGCTTAGTATGGTGTCAAATTGGAGGAAAAAGTGAAAGCTATGCAAAGTGAAATAAAGAAAAATATACCAGTGAAGGGAAGGAAACCGGGACTCAAATCAACAATTTGGGGCAGAAGGAAGAAATAAACATTCCACCAGAACAGAATGAAGAAACAAGAATGAAAAAAAATAAGGAGAGGCTGAGGAACCTCTGGGACAACTTTAAATGCTCCAACAGCCAAATCATTAGAGTGTCAGAGAGAGAAGAGGAAGAGCAAGAAACTGAAAACTTATTTGGAAAAATAATGAAGGAGAACTTCCCCAATCTGGCAAAGGAAATAAGACTTCCAGGAAGTCCAGGAAGCTCAGAGAGTCCCAAAGAATTAGGACCCAAGGAAGTACACACCAAGACACATCATAATTACATTATCCAAGATTAAAGGTAAGGAATCTTAAAAGCAGCGGAACTCCTACAAAGGGGTTCCCATTAAGACTATAAGCTGATTTCTCCAAAGAAACCTTAGAGCCAAGAAGGGGCTGGAAAGAAGTATTCAAAGTCATGAAAGGCAAGGACTTACATCCAAGAATATTCTATCTGGCAAAGCTATCATTTAGAATGGAAGGGCCGCTAAAGTGCTTCCCAGATAAGGTAAAATTAAAGGAGTTCATCATCACCAAGCCCTTATTATATGAAATGTTAAAAGGACTTATCTAAGAAAAAGAAAATGATCAAAAATATGAACAGTAAAATGACAATAAACTCACAACTACCAAAAACTGAACCTAAAAAAATAAAAACAAAAACTAAGAAAACAACTAGAACAGGAACAGAATCACAAAAATGGAGATCACATGGAGGGTTATCAGCAGAGAGGGGGAGAGTGGAGAATGGGGGAAAAGGTACAGGAAATAAGAAGCATAAATGGTAGGCACAAAATAGACAGGGGCAGGTTAAGAATAGTATAGGGAAGGGAGAAGCCAAAGAACTTATAAGTATGACCCACGGACATGAACTAAGGGAGGGAACGCTGGTGGGAAAGGGAGTAAAGGGTGAGGGGAATAAACGGGGAAAAAAAAAAGAAAAAAGGAAATTACTTGAAGATTTACTGCTGCCATTCAAGATATGAATTATAATGTAAAAAATATGTAAGTGGAGCAATTTCAAAATGGAGTCAGAACTGCCATCCAGAGGAACTGCCTTGAACACCTAGCTCTTCAAACTTTTGGAATGTTAAAATTGGGAAAAACCTTTGTACTGGGTCTAAAGCAGCACTGTATTCTAAACAACTGTTTGAAAAATTATCAAGTAAGCAGATGACTAATAAACTGAAAATTAAAGACATTCTTTAAAATTAGTATCACTATGTTAATTATCAGCACCTACAGAAATGTCTTCCTTCTCCTCCTGTGACTGGCCCCCTTCCCATTCTCATGGATATTCCTTGACTTCACCTCCTAATCAGAACACTATTTGGATTTCTGCCTAAATAGCTGTATTTTTAAATATCAAAAAAATGCTTGTTGCCTCTCAAAAAAAAAAAATTATATGGAGTGACACAGGACCAGTGAAATAAAACAGAATCACATGTCTATAGGAGCACAGTGTACTTTGGAAGAAGCACTGTCGGTAGGAATAAACAGAAGGCTTAATTAATAACTGGTGACAACTAAATTTTCATCTAAAAGAATAAAATTAGATCCTTAGCATTTCACCAGTGATAAAATTGACTTCCAGATGTATGAAAGATCTAAATATAAAAAACAAGGCTTAAAAGTATTTGGAGAAGCCCTGACCGGTGTGGCTCAGTTGGTTGGGTGTCATCCTGTGAAGTGAAAGGTTGCCAGTTCAGTTCCCTATTGGGGCACATGCTGGGGTTGCAGGTTCACTCCCTGGACAGGGCATGTCGAGAGGCAACTGATCACTGTTTCCCTCCCTCATCCATGTTTCTCTCCCTCTCTTTCTCCTTCCCTCCCCCTCTCTCTAAAAAAATAAAATGTTTTTAAAAAGTATTTGGAGAAAATGTTAAGAAATATGTTTACAATGCTTGTGTGAGGAAGGCCTTCTTAAGCAGGGCATAAAATATAAGTCATAAAGGAAAAACACTGATCAATTTGACCACGTCAAAATGTAAAAGTATACAACAAAAAATACACCACAAAGTTAAAAAACCAAAGACTGGGAGAAAATATCTGTAATGTATATAATCAATGATTAGTATCTGAAATTGATAAAGAGCTATCAATAGTAATGAGTCCTCCCTTATCTGTGGTTTCACTTTCTGCAGTTCAATGAAATCTCGCCTCATCCCATTCTGTCCCTCCCAGAATGCGTTTCATCCCTTTGTCTAGCATATTCACACAGTATATGCTCTCTACCTTTTAGTCACTTAGTAGCCCTCTGGGTTATGAGATCAACTGTAACAGTATTTGCAGTGCTTGTGCTCAAGTAACCCTTATTTTACTTACAGTGGCCCCAAAGTGCAAGAGCAGTGATGCTGGCAATTCTGATATGCCAGAGAAGATGTACAGTGCTTTCTTTAAGTGAAAAGGTATGTACATGTAGAAAAAACATAGTACATAAAGGGTTCAGTACTATCTGCTATTTTAGGTATCCACTGGGGTCATGGAATACATCTCCTGAAGATAAGGGGACAGGGGGAGCTAATGCATAAACAGAAAAATTAACAGAAGCTATGAACAGAAAATTCAGTAAAGAATAAAAATGAACAGCCAATAAAGATGTGAAAAGATGCTCAACTATAACAAAAACCATAGAAATTAATATTAAAAATGAAATACCATTTTACACCCAACAGACTAGCAAGCTAAAAAGCCTAACACCACCAAGTGTTAATAAAAACATGGGGAAATGCTAATTGCTTAACACTATCAGTACCGGTGTAAATTGGGACCTAATAAAATTAAAAATTAGCATATCCTATAGCTGAGAAATTCCTTTGCTAAGGCGATATGTACAAGAATGTTCTCTACAGCATCATCTGTAATTGTAAAAAACTGGAAGCACAAATGTTCACCAGGAGAATGGATAATTAGTGGCTATTCATTTAATGGAATACTCCCCAACAGTAAAAATGGAAGAATTAGATGTATATCAAGATAGGTAGAAATCCAAAATAAGCACATGAAAAAAAGGTTGAAAAATATTACATTCAGTACATCACTTATGTAAATGTACACAAGAAAATAAAACCTATAATAGAGTCAAGATGAAAAAGCAGACTTGAAGAATACATGCCTGTTTCAGAATGTGGCTGCCTGGAAGGACGGAACAAAGTATATGGAACTGGGGAGGGGATTGGAGAGATTTATTTTAACCCTAATACTACTGTTGTTAAAAAAATTAAGCTAAAATCACAAAGTATTAATATTTTCCAACTCATAGTGGGTACATAGATATTAGTTACATTATTTTCCACACTTTTCTATGGTTTTAAAAATCTATAGTTTAAAAAAATGTTAATGAAGAAAAAAAGAACACTTTCAACCAGCAGAGTAACTTGTTGTATGTACCTATTAAGTCAAAATATAAAAATATGAATGGGAAAAATACACATTGACTTCTGGGTAATGACTGTCACTGGGAATGGCACAGGCAAGAGGCAAAACAGAGATACTAATTTTATCAGTGCTTCATATCTTTAAAAATATATCTAGCGCTGGCAAAATGTAAATTCTGAAAGGTGGATAGAGAATGTTTTATTCATTTTCTGTGCCTTGAAGTATTTCGTAATTTAAAAACTGAAAAGAAAAATAAGCTCTGTCTTCTCAAGCATCAGGAAGTGTTTTCTGTAAAATGATTTGCCTTCTTTACCGAGATAAAGTAGTTAAAGAACATGGTATCACCTTTGTGGGAAGATTATACTTTCCATCTGGGAGAGAAAAACTCTGAACTTCTCCACATGCAGCACAACGAAAAGCCATCTTGGTGCAAAGAGGTTTTATGTTACTGACACGAACCACTGTCCCTCTCAGAGCCACGTATTTTCCATAGTAATTTGCTCGGACATTCTTGAGTTGTGTCAAGGGCTCATAGTTGTATACCCTAAAAAAAAAACAGGAACATATTTATCCATGAATTTACCATGGACAGAAAATTGAGGTTGTATTTCACAAGTTCCACTGAGGAGCAACTACAGAATTCTCAAACCATATCGTCTCTATATATATCAGAAATTTCACAAAAATCAAATCATTCTTAAAAAAAAAAAAAGCTACACCTTCATTTTCTTTTTGTCTCACTGTCTGTTTCCTAGTGAAAAAGGAAAAAAATAATGTCAAAAGGAAAGTCTACAGATTCAATAACTTCTGAGTTTCTAACTTCTTTTTCAAGAACTGTTAGGACATGTCTTCTTTAAATTCTGGAAAAGAAAAACAAAGCCCTGATAATTACCTTATTCATCTCTTTTAACAAGAAATTAAAATCTTAAAATACAATAAAGATGAATTAGAAAAGAACAAAATTCCATTTGTTCTGTGTCTAGTAGCAACCTAATTAATTTTAACAAAATCTTTTAACACCACTTAGTGTATCACATGAATTATTAAATGTAAACAGTGGGATCTTATAAGCACACATCCAAATATCCAAATTCAACATTTACAAAAATTTGCAGGTTGGGAAATCAAGTTATTTGGGCAGAAAAGGTTTATTTCTGTCATGATATCTTTGAAGAATTCTCAGTGGGTTTACTTGGATGTGATGACTGGTGAGACAGCAAGGAACCCATATCCTTTGTACTGATTTTCTTTTTTTCCTTTTCTTTTTCTTTATAAAATGAGAATCTCATTCTTAATAGTCTTCAATGCCCAATTCTAAATATTATAATACCAGCAAATTCCTCACCTTGCATGAATATGTGGCACATTGACCACTGTTTCCCCATCTCTAGACAATCCTTCCTGGGCTTGTAATTCAGCCGCATGTCTTTCGAGGTCCTTAGTTAACACCTAAACGGGGAAGACACTTGCTCAAAAGTTGGAAAACAAAATATCATCTGGAAGTAGAACTCTTTTATAGAAAACATAAAGTTTATGAATATAAACAGTTCAGAACAGAACACTAACAGAACTCTTAACAGTCCTTTAAAACTCTGATACTTAACTATGACTACTTATTTTATATTGAATTATGTTTTACCTGGAATTTTGTTATCCATGGACTGGAAAACTCCAGCATCTTATCTGCTACCTTCTGTCCCAACTAAACCTTATCTTAAAAGTCCTTATGGTTGCCCCCAAAGCTATTAGCCCCTGGATGGTTTATGGTGAGAAAATATTTTCTTTTTCTCCATATTCACTGATTAAGATAGAGGAAATAAACATGACTTCTGAAATACCCAATACCCACTCCCTGAGGTACCCAACACTGGACAATAAAATACTTAATGTCTACTTGTGTACAAAGCAGTGACAATCTAAGAAAAAAATGAGATGTACATATTTGGCTATAATTGTTGTAAGGACCATAAATATCATGCAGAAATCTCATGCAAGTTTTGAAAAGGGGTTGTTAGAAAGGATTCACAGTAAGACAGCTGAATTAGGCCCCCAAAATTTGGATATGCAAGTAAAGAGGCATTCTATGCTGAATGAATAGAATATACAAGAGGCAGAAGTATTTAGAAAATTCTGAAAAGAATTCAGTTTAGCTGGATGGTAGTGGATGAAGGAGAGTGTGGGGAGAGGAAGATGAACCAGATCATGGAAAGCCTTCAGTGTCATGTAAAGGATTTGGATTTCATTTAGTAGAAAAGTCACCACAGGTTCTAAGAACAACATGTTTTACCATGTATGGTAATAGTTTATGAAAAATAATTAAGGCTTAAGAAAACCAGTAAGGATGAAAAAGAGGTGGATTTAAGAGACATTTTAAAAACAGAAATGAAAGGATGCAATAACTTGGATACTGAGAACTAATGAGCAAGAGGAGTCTGAAGACAACAGCCAAGGTGCCAAGTCCTGGTTCACTGGCAAGGTACACACCTTTGTAATGAACTGTTCCTCTACCTGGATACCCTGACTTCCTCTGCTCTATGTCCAGTCCTAAACACCCCTTTAAGACCCACCACAAGCCACACCACCTCTACAAAATCTTCCTCTGAGCTATCCCCATTCCTCCACAACAGCTGAGAATCTTATCTCCATGTCTAAATGCACTCAGCACTTTTCTCCATCTGTGGTGAGATTTACTATGCTTTGCCTTAAAGCACTTATGTGTTTGCCAGCCTAAAAAGTGCATGTACATATGTTGTGCCATCAGAACCTGAGAAAAACTCATTAGGCACAGCATGTATTATTATTTTCAACTTATATATGGGGACACTCAGGGAGATGCACTTGAACCTAAACCTGAGCTGGGTCTTTTTGTTCCAAGTTCACAATTGATAACATCATAATGTTCTGTCTTACCTTCCCTATGAGATTATGCAGATCCCTGAAATAAGGGTTAATGGCCACACAGTATTTAATAAGATTAAACGAATTCAGATACATTAGAAGTAAATGCTATATTTAAAGTAAGCTATCATAGTGTGGAAATTGACAGTGGGGGGGGTTGGGGGGGTTGAGGAGGGTAAAGGCAGAAAAAACTGGGAAAACTGTAATAGAATCATAATTTTTAAATGATTTTTAAAAAGAAATTAAAATTATAAAAAATTTTTAAATGTATTACTTCATTTAAAACTTGTTACATTTTAACAGCAGTTATTCAAATAATCTCTATTTTAATGAACGTAACAATATTTTAAAAACAAAAATTGAGTGACAAGAATAACTGTTTTATACTTCAAATTTCTTTTAATATCAGGTTTAATATAATACAACTGGATTCTCTTAAAACAAATAAAGATGTTATATATAAAATGAATGGTATCTTTCAGAATTAGGACAGCGACCTTTCCCTTCTAGTTAATGTCTGTTTGAAAAACTAAATATCTTTTAGAGAAGGTAGTTACTGTGAAATTCCTTTAAAATTTTGACAAAAGTCTCACAAAATAAATATTTACCTGATGTATTGCCAGACCCATGCAAGCCAAGGTTTTCTCAGGTGCATCCCTTAATTCATTTCCTATATTTGGTATCAATTTAGCTATTTCGTCGTCTGTTGTCAATTCTTTAAAATCCACCAAAATACTTCCCTTTCTTTCTATTTCATCCTATAACATATTAAGGTATAAAAACAATAATTGCTTTTTCAGAGCTGACTATAACTCAGTATTCAATTACACTTTGCAAAAAAATATATAATGTTTATATGGTGATAATATGTACTATTAATTTTGTAGCCAAGCATGGTTCCAATATTTAGAATATATTCACTTATTCATGCCTCTTAACAACCCTAGAGGTATTAATAATACTATCGTCCTCAACTGATAGATAAAAACACCAAGGCACAGAAACAGTGGAAAATTCAACCAAGTTCACATTGCAGGTAAGTGGTAGGGCTGAGAGCTGGACCAAGACATCTGGCTCCAGTGTCTATGATCACTTAGCACCTCCAATACATTGTTCAGTTAGATGACACAAAAAATTGGATTAGTAGCTTTTTGCTGTAAAGGAATCTTACCTTATCATAGAAATCAATATGCCTTGTGAAAAAATTTTCAAATGCTTGAATCTTCTCAATAAAAGGAGAGCTATCACTGTAAACTAATCAAATATGGCATTAGCACTAATAATCACACACATACAAGCATAATTTTCATGAGACAAGAAACACAAGACACCATACATGACTTTTTCCTACTCTTTTGCCTTCTGAGTACATTTAGATAAGAAGTGGTATGAAATGTATACTTAAGATTCTGAAACGAATTCAGGTTTACATAATCTGAAATGCAGACAGCAAGTATCTCTCTAAATGCACCAATATTTATGACAGATTTCTATTTGACTTACAGGGTGACCACTTTGCAAGTTATATAAGTGTCAAATCACTATGTTCTACATCTGAAGCTAATATTTCAACTGAAATGAAAAAACATTATGAAAAATAAAAAAGTAAAAGTACCAATATCTAGAAACCTTTGCATTAAAATTTTGACATCTAATAGGACCTATTAGTTCAAATAGCTTATATAATAAAGCTGAAAACAAGAATAGGTAAACATATGAACTGAACTCGTAGTCTAAAACAGAGCTGAAGACAGTCTTTACAAAGTAAATCCTATTAGTCCAAATTGCCACTGTGGAATCCCTTCCTGAAATCAGAGCCTACCACTTGACTCTGAAGCTGTAAAGTTATGTTTTACACTCTAAAGTTCTATAAAGTTCTAGGTCTCTCACATAGAAACAGCAAATGAAATAGTTTGAAACACATCTGCCTATATAATAGGAAAGAAAACGGACTATCGATACATTCGTGAATACATTTATGAATACAAAAAACATTCACAAAGCACTTTGGTCATTCACAAAATGAATACTAAGTGTCTGGTATGGAGCAAGATCCTTGCCCTTAAACACTGCACAGTCCAATGCAGCAATTTTCAACCTTTTTCATCTCATGGTGCACAAACTAATTACTAAAATTCTGCACTACACCAAAAAATATATTGTACACATTTTTTTGCTGGTCTGACAAAAAACAATAGCTATAATTTTGATTCATACACACTAGATAGCTACTGTTGTGCTGGCTGTTGTCATTTTTTTAATTTGACAATCTAAGGGAAAACAGGTCAGTGCCTCTGACTGAACAATCAGGCACTGCATGTTTTTAAAATTCTTATGGCTCACCAGTGTGCAACAGCATACCAGTTAAAAATCACTGGCCTAGTGCGAAAATCCACTGATCAATCTATCTCATGAGAGACATAACACGCTAAATACTGTAAGGGCACAGAAAAGACAATTCTCCAAACCTGTATAGATACATGTAGGACATTAGCTGGTGTTCTTGATTATAAAAGGGAGATTCCTTAACTGTGTTTCTATAGGAACCAGTGTTGGTTATCGTCTCTCGGTTCCAAGCTTACCCTTCTATTTTCTATCCTATGGCCTTATGATCAAGATCTGCACACTGAATTTCCCAGACCACTTTAGGTTCTGCCAGGTGGAGGCAATTTAGAGGCTCAAAGGTGGCAGGAAAGAAGAAAATAACTTACTCTTATTTCCAATTCTTTTCAGCATCTCCCCAGCTACAAAGGATAGCTACTGTTCCAGCTTCCAACTTCGAGCATCAACTGTGCCATTCCTCCACCAGTTACCAGCAGCAACCAATTTAATTCGCCTCAGGTGTCTAAGCACAACTTTTTAAGGTGCGCTTCAGGGGTCAAAACAATAGTTCCGCTGTGGCTGCTCATTTGAATTCCCAGGTTCTGATAACCTCAGAACTTCTGGTCCCTCAGTCGTAAGGATGGTTGCTGCTTCCTGAAGTTACTACTATCTGGGGGCTTACCTCAATGTTCCCATTTTCTCTTTTAGTCTTCCATCTTTATAATCAATTCCCTGTATTAAATCCCCCCATTTGAAATACTTAGTGTGACTTCTGTGCTTCTGATATGAAAGCTAAGCATAATAGTCTTGAAACATAAACACGATTTGTTTGGGTGAACTAATATTAAAGAAGGGAGTATATATCAGTAAGCAAGTGAATTATAGTAATATGAGATGCAGCATCCTAAGACAAGTTCAAAAATTATAATTTATGGTACTTTTCACACGATTATTCTACCTTCAGAGAGATAAAGTTTCCAGCCTTTATATGGTATGAACTGATCTAACGTTGACTGTAGTAGCAAAGGCTGTGAGGTTTGTTCTGAAAACAAAACAAAACAGAAAACTAGGTTAGTAGAAACAGCAAACATTTTTTCCTATTTGCTTCTACCAACAATAAGAACTTGATATGATATTAACCAAGTACCTAAGTTACAGCCTTCAGTAAGAATTTT
Source organism: Mormoops blainvillei (assembly GCA_004026545.1). NCBI lineage: Eukaryota > Metazoa > Chordata > Mammalia > Chiroptera > Mormoopidae > Mormoops > Mormoops blainvillei. The sequence continues at coordinate 47,662 of PVJD01010764.1, forward strand.
GGATGTTAACATTCAAATACTACCTTAAAGGGTTAATATCAAGAGACAGACTGAAATTTGAGTTAAACTGCTTTATATGCCAGGCATGAATAGAGTCCTTCTTGGGGAAAAAAAAAACAAAAAACATTCACTGACCTCCCCTACCAGACGCATGTTTTCCTGTGGTGTTACTCAAATCAGGTTTGTGTCCTCTCCATTTTCCTGAGAAGCTCCCACCACCTCTTCCTCTTTTCCAGCTTTGAAATCTTCCTCGTCCAAACCCTCTGCCTCTATACTCTCCATTCATGTCTCCTAAAAGATAGAGATAGGAAAGTCTTCATCAAAATTATAGGGGAAATAGCGCTCCTAAAAATGCATTCACTAGAAAGTAAGTGAAAAATAATATAATGTAGTTTAACAATAGTCAAAAAGCTTGCAGCATTGTACACCATGATATAAACCTGTTACTCTTCTAATCTGCAGTCACTCTTCTAATCCTCATCTTTTTTAAGGTATACCACAGATGTTTAAACGAGTATACTGGATGTTCATAAGATAAAAATAAGAAAAGGTGCTGTACCTGTTTTCAAGAAGCTCCAACAATAGAAATGTGAGCAAGGCGGATAATTAAGATAATTTGTTTGTAGTGTTTTGAGACTCTGTATAGGGCAGCACTGGCTGCACATAATCCTTACCTATAAGACACTATGAATGCATCATCATACGCACTTTTTTAAGAGACACAAGGATATTCTCACATAGGCATCTAAGGTAGACCCTTCTGGGGAAGCACAGGAGTGGGACAGAGGTACATACAAGGTCTGTCCAGAAGGTATCCAGCTATGTAAAATGAGAAATAGAGACATTTATTGAAGAAGATACATTGTACATAGGATGATGCCTCACTCCCCTTCAAAGTAGGCACCTTGGAACCACACACAGTTCTCCCAGTCTCCATCAGCTGCCCTGTCGTATTTTCCTGAATCTCATCAACAGCCTGAAATCTCTTCCCTTTCAAAGGTGACTTTAGTTTTGGGAAAAGCCAGGAGCCATAGGGCACCAAATCTGGGCAGTACGGGAGCTGAGTCACCTGGGTGATTTGATGTTTCAGCAAAAACCTCTGCATGAGATGTGATACGTGAGCAGGTGCATTGTCCTGATGAAGCTGCCAATCACCAGTTGCCCATAGCTGCGGCCTTCTGAATCATCCAAATAGTTTCTGCAGAAAAATGTTCAGACTGAATGCAAAATTTGAGGTAGACTCATTGCTCTACTCAGTCATTTTCAATGCAACAGCCACACAGTACACATGCTCACTCAACAGCATCTACCACCCCCACTGACTAGTATGGTGAAGTCCTCATTGTTTACGCGTGTGCATTCCAGTCCATTCTCCTTGGCTGCCAGGTTACATCCATGGGGGGGCAACCACTCTCATTACATTAACAATGGCTGGATTTTTTCCGGACAGACCTCGTATACACATTTCAACCTTTCTTTCTCTATAGGGGCCCAAATGGGAAGGATGTTAATTTTCCAGACTTCCATAACTGTCTTAAAAGACAATGGAAGCAAGATTAATTCTAGGTCAATACTAATTAAATAGGTGATTTGCAGCTGTTAGATAAATTTGTTGAAATGCAAGTTTTTTGGAAAGCATAACCATATTTATTGTAATAATCTTTTTGCTACTAATAATTTTTTCTACTTTGTACATAGCAAGGTACTCGTTTTTATTAAACTTAAACCCATAAAGATAGTTCCTGGCTGAGTATCAGTAAGTTGAAATACGTGACCTTTAAAAATGGGTTTTACATTAATTCATATAGGTGGAACACAGCACATTTTTAGGGCATTGAAACCGTTGTGATACTATAATGGTGGATACATTACACATTTGTCAAAACTCACGGACGTGTACAACACAAACAGTGAATCCTAATGTAAACTATGGACTTCAGCTAATAATAATGTATTGAATTTGGCCCATCAACTGCAACAAATTTATCACACTAACACAGGAAGCTAATAGGGGGTTACTGGGAGGGGGGATTTGTATGGGAACTCTACACTTTGTACGATTTTTCTGTAAACCTAAAACTCTTCGGAAAAGTAGTCTTTTAAAAAATTTGTCATATCCTAAATATAAAAATAATATATCCATATACAGTAGTGCAATTCATTAAAAAGCACGTATGCAAATCTTTCTTTAAAGGGAAAGATTTCTTTAAGTAGTAAGTTAATAGCTACACAAGTTCACGATGTTATGGTAAGACAAGACTTACCATAACATAGATAAAACACATTAAGAAACTAAAGGCCAAAGAAATTGATCAAAATCCAAATTGTCTGGTGGCAGTACTGAGCTGAAAGCTTCCTCTTCAGACTCCCTAGCTGAAGCGCTCCTTCGACAATGCTACGAGTCATTTCTTTCTCTAATGAGATAACGGGGTGAAAATAACTAGTAAAATTTGCGACACATATGCAATTAAGTATGACTGGAAAATGAGTAAAGGAGCCATCCGTGTGGGCCTGCTGTGCTTCCTTAAATACCCTACGTCACTTACGTCTCCTCAGGCTAAGTTCTTACAGGCAAAGGATAGCGATCCCAAAGCCGTCCTACTTCCCGACTCCTGGGTAGGAGCGGTGCAGGCCGGCCCGTTCTCCCTTTCCTTCGGGGAGAAGCAGGGCGGAGCCGAGAGACTTCAAGGTTCTCAGGTGACCCCTGCCCAAGTCCCGCAGTTCCCTTCTGCTGCAGCTCTCTTGATGCCCCCGCGCGAGACCCAGTCTGAGCTGCCGGAGTAGCTCAGGGAACTGCTTCTCCACTACGGCCCCGAAGGCTCGCGGGAAGATGTGAAGCACCTCAAGATACAGTTCAGCCTTCTTCCAAGTTCTTTTTTGGCGCTGCTAAGACGCAACTTCCGCCCGAGAAGCAGAAAGACGGAAGGGGTGGGAAGGAATGCAGCCAATCAAGGAGTTCGGCCCGAGGGAAGCCCTGAGGCTCCCGGAAGCTGTCCCCAGGATCTGACCGGAAAGCGGAAGCGGCGCTCAGCACGTGGGGGCGGTGCAGGTCGGAGAGTTCTGCGTCCTCTCGGTTTGTGGGAACTGATGCTGGCTGAGGCGACGGCTGAGGACGGAGGGCGGGGCGCGGGGGGCTGGAGAGAGGCCCCAGAGTCGAGAGACCCACTGAGCGTCATGGAGGGGTCTGGGGAGCAGCCGGGCCCGCAGCCGCAGCCTCCGGGGGACCACCGCATCCGCGACGGCGACTTCGTGGTGCTGAAACGGGACGATGTATTCAAAGCAGTGCAAGTTCAGCGGAGAAAGTGAGTCAGGTCGCTGACCTTAGGGTTCAGCACCCCATCTTCTAGATCCTCCCTTCACATACCCCCTCACCGGGGTGTCATTTTTGGCTTTCTGGATCCTCAGCTGGATTTCCTCTCGGATCTTCCCACGGAGAGCCTTTCCCTCAGGACCCCATTCTCGCC
>PVJD01010765.1:0-51141 GCA_004026545.1 Mormoops blainvillei
GAGGCAGATAAACTGCTCATGCAGGAACTGAAAACACTCCTCAAGGGTCTGAGCTTGATCTGTTAGGTGACATGCACTGGCTACACACCCCGATGGCTCTCTGGCCAGCAAGGCCATGATTATGTCTGCCGCTGAGGAAGAGAGCCCTGGCAGCACACTGGAGGGAGGGAGACCAGACTCTGCAAGAGTCAAAGCCAGAGGCAGAAAGTGTGTGAACTAAGCAGCAGTGCAGGAGAGAGGAGGAATGCAGGGAAGACACGCAGGGGAATTCAGAATCATCAGAGCCTGGTGACAGGGTAAGGGAGAAGGAGGAGTCCCCGGCAACGAGGCTTACCTCGAGTGACAGAGCGAACGGCATCAATCATGTGTGCATGGAATGTGTTTCCTTGGAGGAAGAAGAGCACATGTGGTGGCAGAATAGGTGAGTGGGCTTGAAGGGCAAAAGGGTTCAATTTGGACCTACAGTATCTGACGTGTGTGTAGGACTACTGGGTGCAACCAGGAGCCGGAAGCCTAAGACTGAGGTCTGGGCTTGAGGTACAGCCACGAGGGTCATGGAAGTGCAGGTTAAACCTGTGGGCTTGGACAAGGTCTCCTTGAGTTTGGGAGTAATATGAAAGAAGGCTGAGGAGCGGGGTCTGGGAAGTAGAAGTATTTAAGATGCTGGGGGAAGAAAAGACTGAGGGAGAGCAAACGGTTTAGGATGACCAGGGGAGAAGAGCATGTTAAAAACCAAAGGAGGACTGACTGCTAACGGGTACAGGTTCACTCGGGGGTGAAGAAAATGTTCTAAAAATGACTGAGGTGATGGTTGTACGGCTCAGGGAACATCCTAAAAACCAATGAATTTCACACTTTAAACAGGTGAAATGTATGGTATGTGGATTACATACCAATAAAATTGTTATTTTTAAAACAGGAGGGAAGAGTTTCAAAAGAAGACAGTGAGTGTCTGTGTCACACAGAGCCAAAGGTGCGGGAAGGGTCTGAGTTTGCCGGTTAGGAGAATCATGGAGGAGATACCAGGGAAGCAAGGGAGGGAGGCCAGATGGCAATGGGTTGGGACAGAAGGGGGTGGATTGTTCTTAGGGTCAGTCGGTCATGAGCAAGTTGACCGGCCAGGAATTGGGAGCCTGCAGGGAAGAAGTTGAGGGGAAGTGTCAGAGATTGGGAGGAACCGATGATCATAGTCCTAGAGGAGAAAGGCGAGGGCGTGGGATCCAGGGCCCCGGACTCCTGCAAGACCTCTCTTTTGCTCTGGGAGTAGGGAGGCCCCCAGGGAGAAGGAGTGAAGTGGCGGTGAAAGCCTGGAGTAGCAGTTATAACAGAAAGGGCCGGGAAGGTACAGGCAGGAGACCAAGGCAAGAATTGCACCACAGAGCCTAGGCCTCGGGAGTTGATCGTGTTGGAAAGAACTGAATCACTTTAGGGTCTACACTCCGGGAAAGATAAAACATTGCCTGCCTGAGAGGGTATTTGAGTCTTTTCTCCCTAAACGAGGGGAGTTAGAATAAGAGCAGAGCTTTTAGGAACAGACTCCAACATGGGCATATCCCCTGGGATAGCAGGGGCCTGGGCGGTCACTGCACATTGGGCCATTCCTGTTAAAGAGGCCTGAGTCTGACCAGACTGCAAGGTAGAGCTCATCTTCCTTCCCTTTCCTCAGCTCCAGGTTGCGGCCGGCACCTCGTCTCTCTTCATGCTGTTTCTCCATTTTCTATCAATACTTTGTTAAAGTCTTTAAAGACCTTTTATTATGATAGCAGTGCATATTTATTATAAAAAATAGAGAAAATTATTAAGAAGAAAAATAACCATCCATATTATTTTATCCTGGCATAACTATTAATAACATTTACCATATTTCTTTCTGATATCTTTTGATGTACCTGCATGTTTTCACATTGTTACAAGTGTGCAATTTTGCTTCTTGGCTTTTAACCTAAATTTCTATGCTAAACATCTTTTCCTACTATTAAATTCTATCTTCACACAAATTTTTGGGTTTTTAAAAGATTTTATTTATTTATTTTTAGAGAGAGAGGAAGGGATGGAGAAAGAGAGGGGAAGAGACGGAGAAAATGTGAGAGAGAAACTTCCATTGTTGCCTCTTGCACACCCCCAACCAGGGACCTGGCCCGAAACCCAGACATGTGCCCGGACCAGGAACTGAACCAGTGATCTTTCAGTTTGTGGGATGACACCCAACCCACTGAGCCACACCAGTCAGGGTTGCACACATAATTTTAATGGAGGCATAATATTCCACTGCATGGGTATACTACAGATAGAAACATTCTTCCATTCTTAGGTTGTTTTCATTTTTATTTTATTAAAAATGGGATTAAAGCAAATGACTCTGCAATTTTTATCTGCAACTCTAGTTTCCCAGAAGTGAAATCGCTGATTCAAGGCATTGTGAATATTTTAAAGACTCTTAATACATGCTGCCCAATTGCTTTCCAGAAGGCTTATCCAACTTCCTCTCCCACCAGCAATGCCTGAGAGAGCCCCTACCCTGTTCTACCACACTTTCCCTGAGGGCAGCCTACCAAAGTGGTGGAGAGCAACACCACGGACCCTAGACACTCCCACCCCTGCCACAGCTGCGGACCCTAGACACTCCCACCCCTGCCACAGCTGCGGACCCTAGACACTCCCACCCCTGCCACAGCTGCGTGATGTTGCAAGCTACTTAGACTCTTGATGCCTCAATTTTCCCATAAGTAAAATAGGAGGATAATGTTGCATAGGGTTTTTAGAAACACTGCAAGAATCAGTATTTGTAAAGTGTCTTTTTAATATGTACTGTGTTTGGTAAATTAAGTTGACTAACCAGACTAGAAGCTTGCAGGCAGAGATTATAGCTTGCGTTTCTTGGTGTCCAGAGCTCCCTGCCTGGTGCCTGACACACAGATGATCAATAAATAAGTGTTCACTGAAATACAAAGACTCTTGGTCATATTGGGCCTTCTGTTGCTGTTTAATCTTTGCTGATTTCATAGCCAAACATTGTATGTTGTTTTGATATATTTTTCTTTGGTTATCAGTGAAGTCGATAGATTTTTTTTTTTTCAAATAGTTATTAGGTACCTATTTTTCTGCTTTTGTTCATTCATTTCTGTCCCTGCTTTTTTCCTCATGTAACTATCGAGATCCCAGTATTTTTTTACCCCATAAAATAAAGATTGAAAATTCTGTCACAATTGTTGCAGATGTTTTTAATGGTTCACTGTTTGGCTTTTGATTTCATTCATGCTAGTCTTTAATGACAGAGGCTTAGGAAGCCCTTCTCATGCAGAATTTTGAAAAACATTCAGTTCCGTTCCCCTTACCTTTTTCTATGACCTGAGTTTTAAAAAGAGTTAATTCTCTAATCCATCTGGAACTTCTTTCGGTGTATGGTAAGGGATGAAGACCACCATCATTTTTTGTTCCCTGATACCTAATTTTAAGGAAGCTTGAAGTGATAGCTGGGGTCTGATAGGTCGAGGTGAATCTCAGCTTGAAGCACTTTGACATTGTCTCCCAAAAGCCAATAGGTTCTGTTTAATAACTTCCTTTATTTTTGTCCTGGTTAATTATTTTGGGATACAATGGTCACATTTTCCCTGTAAATGATTTTAACCCAGTGGTTTTCAACTGGGGAGGTTTTGCAGCCCCCAAGAGACAAGTAGCAATGTCTGGAGCTGTATTTTGATGGTCACAACTCAGGAGGAGTAGGAGGAATGCTCCTGGCACCTGATGAATAGAGGACAGTCCCCCAACGACAGAGAATTATCTGCCAAATTTCAAGGGAGACTTGAAATTTGGAGTCAGATTGCATTAACCTGTGCATCCACTTGAACGAAATCCATATCTTTACTATTATTTATTTTGCTTTCTCAGAGCATGATATGCTTCTTCATTTCGTCAATGTTTATTTTGGTTCTCAGTAGTTTAGTTTAATTTACATCAATTCTATATATTTCTTATTCAGGTTATTCTTGTGTGCTTCATATTTTTGTTGTTATTAAAAATGAAATCTCCTTCCATTTTCTGACTAGTTTTCTTTGCAATATGTAAATAGCCTAGCAACATCATTACTTTGGACTCTAGTTGGAGAGATGATAGAAATTTAAGTGGTTAATAAATTTGAAACCACACTGGTTATAAACACATCTCAATTTGAAGGGCAGACTTGGGAAGGGGCTGAGGAGACAATATTGGACCAGTGGTCATCTTTGAGGGGTCTGTGAATGTTTCATCTGGGGTCAGGCACGGCTGCCCCCCATGGTACTGCTGAAATAGAAATTATGAAGTTAATAAAACCCCCCAAGATTTATCAAGCTTGCGAAATTGGTCTCATACTCTGTCAAGTTCTCCAGGATTCAAAATCCCATGGCAACTGAACCTGGGTCCTGGTACCTGATACCTTCACCATATTCTCAAGTCACACTTGTTGGCTTCCCCTTATGAGACATGTCTCCTCGGTCATATCCTGTGTTGCCATTTACATAGGGGTTTATTTCTAGACTAACCTATTGTTCTGCCGATTTCACTGACTTAAATACTACAGTTTTATATGTTTTAATATCCTGTTAAACAAATCTTAATTATTCTTTCCCGTATTACTAAACCAAAATATTTTTTGTCTTTCTATTCTCAAGTTTTTATTCTCCCAGATGAAATTAGAATACATCTGTTATTTTATTAAAAATTCCACTGAAATTTTGAGTCGAGTTGCATTAACTTATGCATAACTGTAACAAAGATTCATATCTTTACTATGCTTATTTGGCTTTCTCAGAGCATCATATGTTTCTTCATTTACTCAACATTTATTTTAATTCTCAGTAGTTTCGTTTAATTTACATCAATTCTATATATTTCTTATTCAGGTTATTCCTGTGTGCTTCCTATTTTTGTTATTATTAGAAGTTAAATCTTTTTCCTTTTTTTTTTTTTTTTGCTGTAGAAGAAAAACTGACTACAATATTTATGCTGCATTCAACTACCTAGCTGAATTCTATATTTCATTCTAGTGTTATTTCTAATGGCTCTCTTGGCAGTTTTATCTCTTTTTAATTGTTCCTCTTGTTTTTACTTTATCGAATTGCCTAGAAGTTTTAGGAGAATGCCAAGTAATTATGATAATCCTGCTTTTTCACTCATTTGACTAATGATTTGTTTTGTTTTAGGTTTTGGTGGAACACATCCCAGGCATCATCTTTGGCTGGGTTGACTTTTCCCACTCTTTGGTGAAAATCTGATTTTCTCTTATACGGACTGAATTCTGACATAAATGCTATACTTATCCAACATGGCCACCAGATCTTTCTCTAAGAACAATGGTGGAATAACAAAATAATAGGAAGGGAGCAAAATTACCTTTAAAAAGAAGACACCTGAGGAGAATTAGGCTTTCCAGAAACCCACCCACTGAGGTTGGGATTTGGTCCAGCTAGAAAACTGTGAGACAATCATTTTAGTCAAGCACGAAGCAATATAATAGCTTCGTAACATCATTAACTTAGATTCTAAACTAGTTGGAGAGATGTTACAAATTTAAGTGGTTAATAAGCTTGGAACCACATGGGCCATAAAAATATCTCAATATGCTTATTTCCTGAAAGTAATGATCTCAGTAAGCTATCTGAAACAGGAGTATGGTGCCTATGTAATGCCTGCTGTGTCTCACAAGTCAATTCAATTTTATAAAGGACACCAATTATCATGAAAATGACACATACAATGCGTTTCAATTTCAATAATATATGCTTAAAAGTTTTTTAACAGTACATTCATTTGGAGTCATCACCCAGATGTGAGAAGAGATGTGACTTGATAGGTAATGTCACATTTCTTGGCAGGATGCTGAACCTCATAGACAATATGAATACTTGAAAATCTGTGACTATCCCGGACAACTGAGGGCTGATTTGTCACAAACTATCAGCTTTCTTTATTAATTATGCATGTTCCTGTAGAAGAAGTTTCTCTCTTGTAAGCTCAGCACTTCCTAATGTTTAATAAAGAGTAGGTTTCCAAAAAATAGCTGAGCTGGTTAAAATGGAATTGGCTTACAAGTCCTGATACAACAGTTCCCAAAGTCTCATTAAAATACTTGTTGTGAAAGAACAAAAGACAATATACACTGAAATTAGACCAGAATCTTGAAGGAATTCACAACAGAAGGACTGTGTTGCTGGGTTAACAAATGTAACAGGAGGCTTTGTGTAGCCTCTTCCTTCGGAGGATGAAAGGAAGGAGGAAAAAGCTCGGGAGAACCGTCAGTGTCTCCCTCGGGCCCTGAGAGCCACGGACTGAACCAACAGCAAAGCTGGCCCAACGCCGCAGGGCTTCTTTGGGGCGAGGGAGGAAGGAGGTCTATTAGCTCTTTCTTACCTTCACTTTCACCTCAACCTCTTTCTAGTCTCTGTCCATAGAGAGTCTGCAACTCCCAGGTAACTCTCTGCTTCCAGGTAGGGGACGACTGGAGAACTTCTGGGGAGGAGGGTCCTCACCTGCAGAGTGTGGCATGTAAGCAAGCCACAGAGGAGAATGGAATGTGCTGGGACAGAGATTTTTAAATATTCTTTACCATGCTTTATCTTTTAGGGAACCAGAAATTCAGTCCTTGAGAAGACCCCATCTAGTCCAGCAGAACCTTAGTAGATAAATATCTGTTAAAAACAAAACAAAACAAAAACAAAAACAAATCCCTGGACATTTACAAGCAGCTCTGGAATGATAGGACCCATCCCGACCCAAAAGGCCAGTAAGCAGAACTAAGGATTTGCTACGTGGGCTGTTCGTTGGCAAATACTCGCTCTGCTATACCTTTCTTCTGTTAAAGGAAAGAAAGATGTAGAAAATAAAAAATCATGTATTGAACATATGGAACATTACTCTAACCCGAGGCAAAGGGGACATAACTGTGTGTGCTCAGAGTAAGTGTATCTGTCTTTGCAGTTGTGCTCATAGGAAACAGAAGGAAGAAATGTGAGCATTTGCTCAACATCAGCAGATGTAAGGAGGCCCTGCTCTTGGAAATGAGGAGAGGGGCTGAGGAAAATAATAGTATTCCAGGCCTCAAAATATTTCTATACAAAATTCTGATCAAATCCAATGCCCACTAAGCAATCAAAACCAGTGGGGCACAGGAAGAGCCAACACGCCAGGGGCTGGAGCCAGCAGAAACACCACAGGACAGAAACAGATCTGCAGGGTCTTCAATATTGAGCTTACAGTCTATAAAACAATATTCTGAATGTTCATGGTGAACCAAAACCAAGCTTGACAATTTGGGCAATGAATTAGAAATTATCAAAAATAACAGACATTGCAAATTTTCATAAACTGATGAAATGATTTGTAAACTGAAATACATGTCAGGAGAAATGAAGGAATGAAACAGGTAATGGCAGGAGACCATAAGAGGCATAAATGGCACAGTGTGAAGATCTGACGTAAGGCTAATTTCAGAGTTCCAGCAGGAGAAGAGAGAGACGACGGGGCAGAGGCAATACATGAAGACTTAAAGGCTGAGATATGAGATACAGGATTCAAAGAAGCCTAGCAAAGCCCAAGGAAGGTACATAAGAAATCCACAACTAGACACGTTGTAGTAAAATGACAAAATTCAAAGACAAAGAAAAACCCTCAAAAGCAGCCAGAGGAAAAAAAAAATGAGATTATCCTCAAAGAAGCAATAGATAGACTGACAGCTGACAGATTACCCTCAAAGAAATAATATTCAGGCAATAGATGATAGGCAATAAATGATACACAATAGAAGTAAGAAAATGACAGAATGATATTGTCACATTGAGAATGAGAAAGGGACTGTTTACCTAGAAGTAAGGGGTATAACTATCAGAAGTTAGAAGACCAACTTGTAATTATTGAACTCTTATAATCATATATCTTATACAACCTAAGAGACTCAGATGCAATAGGGTTAATAAAATTCAGCAAAACCCCGTGATTTCTCTATAGCAAACACTAAAATACAGAGGAAAAAATTTCACTCACAACACACACCCTAGTTTCCTCTCTCACTCTTCCTCTCAGATGCCCCCATTTACCCACACACCTTTTATAAAATGTCAGGAATTAATGTTAACAAGAAATCTATGGGACTTTTATGGAAAATATTGAAAATCTCTACTGGTATTTATAAAAGAAATGTAAATATATAGCGAGCCATTCCATGTTCCTGAATGGCAAGAGCTTATATCTTAAAGGTGTCAGTCCTTAAAGTAATTTAATAAACACTGCAATGATATTTATTTTGGAATTAGGAAAAAACGTTCTAAAGTTCATATGAAAAGTAAACAAGGAGGAATAACATGGGAAGGATGGATCTCCAGCCATTAAAGCATACCGATGTATCTCAGAATGATTGACATGACGGGGCAATGGTGAAACGACTAACGTGTGCACCCGCGGCACAGGGCGCACCGGGACAAAGACGAGGCACATTAGGGTCCTCTGGGGAAAACAATCAAGTGAAATGCTCATTATGTAAATGAAGGTAAGCTCTAGAAGGAATGAAAAAGCCAATGTTACTAAATCAAACTATAGACCATAAAAAGATTAGAAGGATAGGTTAACTTCTAAACTAGTCACTAGATGGGGAAAGACTTTTTAGTCATAAAAGTAATGGAGTGAATAACAAAATAAAAAAAACTTGAGACTTGTCAACTTTAAATTTTTGACAATTTCTCAAAAACATGAGAAACAAAACTAAAACACAAAGGGAAACTTGTAAAATGTTTATGACAAACATTTAACATCCTCAGCATTGGAGTTTTATAGATCAATAAGTAAAACAGTTAAGGTCACAGAAAATAAAATGCAAATAGTTATAGTTATTTTTAAAACTGACAGATTTTGCCCTGGCTGGGTAGCTCAGTTGCTTAAAGCGTTGTCCCGATAGGCCAAGGTTGCAGGTTTGATCCCCAGTAGGGGCACATACAAGAAGCAACCAATGAATGCATCAGTAAGTGGAACAACAAATCAGTGTTTCTCTTTCTCTCTTTTTCCTTCCTCTCTCTCTAAAATCAATGAAAAGAATTTTTTTTTAAATAGTGGCAAATTTAAACAAGAAACTTAAAAAAATATGAAGCTGGCAAAACTCTTTTTAAAAATCTAGTGTTTAGTGCTATGAAATGGACCCCCTCAACAGCCCCTGGGGGCAGTGTTCTTGGCTCGGCCTCTCCGGCCTGCTCCGTCAGTCCCTAACACAAACACTTCACGCTACGGAGTGTGGCAGCTGATAGGCCTAACTCTCCATCGCCCAGGGCTCGGTAGCGCAATTTAGATATAGACAGTGTATTTCCAGGGCCAGGGGCCAGCAGGCAGTGAGGGAGAGCTCAGTCACTGAACCGGACGTGGAATGTGTGTGGACTGGGACCCAGGATTCAGGCAAGGATAGAGCTGGTCACTGGAGTTCCAAAGCCCAGGACAGCAGGCACAGGTAAGAGTCAGGTTAAGACCAATGGGCACAAAGGTTCAGTTAAGCAAACGAAGAAGTTCTAGAGATCTGCTGTACAACATTGTTCCTATAGTCAATGATAATATAATGTGAGTTTAAAATATGTTAAGAGGGTAGATCTCACGTGAAGTGTTCTTACAACAATAAAGTGAAACGAATGAACGGAACTTCAGTCAGGGGCCTGGAAGACAGCATATATTGATGGCATGTTAAAGCCGACTGAAGAGTTCATTCGTGACTCAGCGAATAACATTCAGTGGGAACTACAGACCAGGCACCCTGCTGGGAACATGATGTGACAAGACTGAGGCCATCTAGCACCAAGGAGCTGCCGCTGGAGTGCGGGAGGCTGGAAAACAAGATTTTATAAAACCCCAAGGCATAAAACAGGCAAACAGACAAAATAATGCACGTTTTCTGGAGCGTGATGAAGGAAATAAGCAGAGCAAAGACAAAGGGTTAGGGTGCGGGCCCTAACGCACAGGGTGAAACAGAGAGCAAGGAGGTGGCAGCAGAGGTGGCCGTGAGGTTGCTCGGGTGGCAAACAGGTGCATAGTGTCTCTTTCTGCAGAAAAAATTAGCTGCGTGTGCTTTTGAGGCCTTCCGGTCTGTCCCGCTTCCTGCCCTCGTGATGTCTAGGCGAGGACGGGTCCAGGCCTGGTTCAGCTGACAAAGGTGGGGGGCCGGCCAGGCGCTGCCCTGTGCTCACTGCCCCCACCCTGCCCCAGGCCAGGGCCTGCTGATGGAGGGGAGCGGAGCTACACAAAGTATGGGCCAGGGAGGCACGATATAAATGGCTAAGTCAGTTGGTTAATTAATTAATTTATTATTATTTTCAATCCTTACAAGAGGATATACCCATTGATTCCAGAGAGAGCAGAAGTGAGAGAGAGTGAGAGCAAGAAAGAGAAAGAGAGGAACATCGATCAGTCGGTTGCTCCCCACCCCCATTACGCCCCTTACGGGGGCTGAACCCAAAACCTAGGCATGTGCCCTGACGGGGAATCAAATCCCTGATGGGGAATCAAATCCCTGACCTTTCAGTTTACACGAGGACGCTCCAACCAACAGAGCCACGCCAGCCAGGGCACTAAATTAATTTATTTTTAAACAGAAAGCAGTTAAAAGAGAAAAAGAAACTCCTTGAAAGCTAAATAGGTTTCATCGCAAGGGTCTTCAGCATGCAGCGCTGGTTCCCTATGAAGCCACGGCTACCCATTCTCGTGTGGCAAACCGAAAGGGCAGACAGGGAGGGGACTCGAACAGCAGCATCCTCTTCCTCGCTTGCCAAGGCCTGCGATTCTTTATGCACGGACTGTGACCACCACACAGGGCTTCGACATCAACACAATAATATGGTTGGGAAGAACCTGATTTGACTCTATTCCCTGGGCTGTACTTTACACCATCGGGGCCGCTCTGTAACTACCAATTTGTACTTCTTAGTCCCTTCACCTTTTCTCATTCAGTCCCCTACCCGCCTTCCCCTCTGGCAACCGTCACTTTGTTCTATCTCTGAGTATAATCAATAATATTGTAATAACTATATATAAAGCCAGGTGGATCCTGGAAATGTCAAGGGGGAAGACTTTGTAAAGTATATGATTATCTAACCACTAAGCTGTACACCTGAAACAAATACAAAATAAACAAAAAGAGATGTTTTCTATACTAGATTATTGTGGGTTTTAGGTCTAGGCTTATAATCATTGTCCTAGTCATTATTTTTAAATCCTCACTCAGGGATATGTTATTAGTGATTTCAGAGAAAGCGGAAGGGAGGGGAGGGAGAGAAGGAGAGAGAGAGAGAGAGGGAGGGAGAAACAACAGTGAGTGGGGATGGCACCCACAACCTATGTATGTGCTCTGACCAAGAATCGAGCCCACAACCGTTTGGTGCACGGGATGACCCTCCAATGAACCAAGACACCTGGCCAAGGCTGTCCTAGTCATTTTTACTGGGTTCTGTTCCCCTTCAGACACGTGATTTTTCTTGGCTTCTCACATCACATCTGCAGTTAACTCAGATTGAATCCTGTTTTCTCTCCCTCCCTGACTGACCCCTGCTGCCCCCCATCCTCTAACCAGAGATATCCCATTATGGGCCCTGGTATCCAACAAATTGGAGCTTCAGATGTTGCAAACCTTTTCTCCTACATATAAACAACATAATTATTTTTAAATCACTTTGTTTTATTTTGGAGTTATCTTTCTTCCAATTTAGACCCAATCACAGAGCATAGAGTTTGGTTAAGAACAGCTACTTTCAATGCCAAATGGAGACAGAACATAAATCAAAAAGTTAACATCAAAAGGTTCCTGAGGATCTTGGAGAAAGACAAACTTAAAGGTGACCTGGGAAGTCTGGCCAGGATTGGAAGATGAAAATTACTTTGTTTGATTTTCAAAGTTCTCAG
Organism: Mormoops blainvillei; assembly: GCA_004026545.1. NCBI lineage: Eukaryota > Metazoa > Chordata > Mammalia > Chiroptera > Mormoopidae > Mormoops > Mormoops blainvillei. The sequence continues at coordinate 11,899 of PVJD01010765.1, forward strand.
ATTTAAGAGAAAAGCAGACATGTTAAAAGGATGCTGGGAAATGCACCGAAAAATAAATGCAACACAAAATGGTTGCTTTTATTTTTTTCCCCAAACCTTCTCTCCTGTGTCTGACTTGGCATCTTTACCACATTTTCAAGAAGCAGGAAGAGGCAAACACAGGAACTCAGTTTCCCGCATTCTACAAGAAAACTGAGCTAGGGGCTCCTACAGTGGGAGACCCGGACGCTGCAGCTGGATGATACCAACCCATGCGAGTGTCCACCCCGTACTGATGAATTAACTGGGTCTTTTGATTCAGGGGTAGATTGGGGGTCTTATACACACACACACACACACACACACACACACATACATATATTTTTTCTCCTTTAGGAGATCCAACACTTCCAAACATGCTTTACTTATCAGACATAGCTGCCTTGAGATAAAATTATGTATGTGAAAATAGACATATATTCTTTATACAAACCCACCATTGATTCCTCCTTCCCACAAACACTCACTGGTTCAAAAAACAAGCTGGCTGCTAATGAGGGCATTTTGTGCCTGGCGCCCTGGGCATATTTGCTTCTTACTCAATACTAACACTCTAAATCTATGCCCTTCAGATCAATGGGATGGAATTTGGCAGACACTCTTTCTGAACAGGATTGAGATGAAATGGCAGACTGCTCATCTTGTCATCATACCACTGAGGCTTCAAGTTGCAAGCCAAGTTATATGGTGAGACATTCACCGTTGCTGGATTCCCTTTATATAAACACTCTGAAGGGCAATGTGTAAGTGGGTGCATTGGTTAGACAGTCTAGATCATGCTACTTTAACAACCTGGGCTATCCTGAGACCCCCAGGTGGCAGAGGTTCCATCAGCTTATGATGCTGTTGTCTCAGCACAAGGCCTGAGGGCTTGCTGGGGGTGGGAGTGACGGGGGCAGGGGAGACTGTGCAGTCACACCCCAGCTCTTCAGTGCTCCCACCCTCGAAGGGACCCACATCACCTCTGCTCCAGTTTCATTAGCTAAGTCAAGCCCCATGGCTATGTCTAACTTCCGGGGGATAGGGAAGGTATTCCTCTTGTCTGCTGGAGTTTGGGGAGATAAGAAAATATTGCTGAACACTAGCAATGTCTACAGGCAGGACATTTGTTGGTGCTGGCTGTTCATCACCCACACCTCACGGGCAGGTAATCAAAGCTGGACCAACCGGACGCTCTCTCCAGGAACTTCAACGCACTGAATGCTTAAGCGTTACAATCCCAAATCCCAAACGACATTTATTTAGCTTGCAATACCAATGAATTAGCCGGTCCTGCAGATCAACGTCTCTAGGGACTTTCTCTCTTGAGTGGAGTTATGAAAGAAGAGAAAAAGGGGCTCACTCAAAGGCCTCCCCTGCTGCTACTATCAATTATTCTCTGCAGCCCAGTTCCCCTAAAGCTATCTTTTTGCTTTATGCCTCTTTTTGTTCAGCCTGTTTCTTTAGCTTTCCTATCGGCTATGAGGTCTACCAATACCCTCCCAGTATATTACTTTTCTGGTTGGTAAGAGTTGGTCTCTGTTACTTGCACCCACGATTTTCTGGGAACAAAATGCCCTGCCATGTGACTTGCCAGGCCTGTGAGACAGACTGACGGGCCTGGACTTGCAGGGGGAGATGGGGAAGGGCGCGGGGCTCGAAGCCGGGAAAATCCGATTTTAGTCTCAGCTCTGCCACTTGTCTTGCTGTGTGAACTCGAACAAACTCAAAAGCTTATATGCAAAGTGAGAGTCTGGGACAAGTTGATGTTCAAAGTCCTTTCTGGCTCCAGTGGACCATGACTGTGTCATTTTGGGGCTGCCGAAACAAGCACAAACCCTGTATTTCAGTCTCTGATTGAAACCAAAACCAGGCCCCACACTTTGATAAATAACCTGTCAACTCCACAGATTTGCTTGGAATCGCATTAACCCGGGAAATCACAGGTTGCTTATATTTCACATTTCAAATGCACAGAGATCCTGGCATCCATTTGATGATATGCCACCCACCCTGGGACTTCGCCTCAGCAGCAGGGGTGGCATTCAGTGCGGGTAATCAGGTTCCTTACTCATCTGTTCCCTGTTTATCGTGCACTGCGTCCTTTAGTTTTTCGTCATTACTTGGGGTCCTTCGTTTATATGTCAGCTTAGTCCCCAAGAGGCAGAAGAACCTGACATTTCCAGAACATTGTGATATAGTAACATCAGTATAAGTAATGATTACAAAACCCCCTCAGCTCTCTGTCTCTGATTAGAAGAACCCCAGGAGCTGGGCAGAGAGAAAATCCTAAGTATTTCTCAGCAGGTGGGTGCACAGATGAAAAATTAGATGACATTCCCTGTGAATAAGTTTCACCTCTGATTAAAATTCTGCCCAGAATAAAAGGGTAATACACTGAGATATGAGTGACTCACTACATCAGAAGAGCCTGTCTGCACACATGATCCTTCCTGCGTTTAGCCAAAGCACCTTCTCTATAGAATACTCTTATATTTATTTATTTTTTTTTATGAAAGGATTTTTCAGGATATTCTGTTCTGGACAAGTAAGGATGAAGACTGGCTCTACTGAGGGCAATGGTGACATGCTGTCTTTCACACACATGATGGTGCTTCACCAAATCAAGGAGACCATGGTCGGGGGAACCTTGGGGGGGCTGTTGATTGCCCAGAGTGTGGTCAGAGGGTAACACCTGGTTGTGGATATTTTTTTTCTTCTCTACAAATCTACCTGAGTAGACAGGGCTCAATATCTGGAATCTTGACCTCTACATGCCAGGACTGAACAAGTGGGCCCACATTTTAAAGTGGGTCTCAGTTCACGTTACTTTTCTGGATGAGGTGAGTAAAAAAGGCTTGAGTAGCTGAGCAGAAGAGAGATCAGGTTGCCCAGAGATTCCAGAAGGTATTGACAATCCAGGGTCCCTTGTGTGAAATCTGAGGCCTTTTAGTGGGCACAAAGTCCGTATAGAATGTGCCCAGCAAACGCTCCTATTAGCTGCCGGCCCCAGTTGAGGATAGCAGACACTGTGCCCTGTCAAAACAAAGCCTGGCACTTTGAGGGCGTGCCAGCTTTAGTACTCCGGTTTCTCCTGTGTTTCAAACGCAGTTGCAACTGTTACTCTCCCAGCAACTTAAAAACAGAGAAATCACCCGTGCAAAATAGGTGCGGGTTTACGTTCAATGTCCAAAATATGACTTGACACGTTTCTACCTTTAGTGCAAGTTAGGGAATTTTTTAAATGATCTGTTTCTGCCCAGGTTTGGTTCTCAGCTAGACTCACCCAGCAGATTAACTGAGTTCCTGCTGACCTTGGCAGGAGAGAACGAACCCAAGAATTTGGCAGAACGGAAGCTATGTCCGTGCAACCTGAGAAGCAACACGTCCAGCTCAGAGCACTGTGGGTTTGGGGGTGGGGATAATCCTCTGGATCCGGGAATCCGGTGTCCAGTGATTCGTTATGGCCTGAACTCTGAATCTGGCAGCTCCGAGTTGTGTTTTTCAGGGTTCAGTTCCAGGACATCACCTTGTAAAAACAATGTGCACATGAGATTCTCACAGACCCAGCACTCAGCTTACACTGGCGCACCAGCTGAGCCAACGCTGGAACTGAATCAAAAGCCCTCAAGCGAAGGCTCGGGGTGCTGAGTTGGTGGCGAGCCAGCACCTATAAAGCGGAGGTGGGAGCAGCATCCCGCGCAAACATTTGCCGATGATGAATTAAAGAGCGTTTACCATTAAAGGCTGATGCTGAGACCAGATGTGCACAATCCCTCAGGGCTACCTCATTGGTGTGGTTGCTGCTGACAGCTTCTCCCCATGAAGGAGAGGGGAAGGGGTGAGGTGAAGAGAGCAAAGGGGGGCTTGCCAGGAGGCGGCCGTCTATCAGTTCTGACTTCTAGCAGCAAGTCACTTGGCCTCAGTTGAGGATGCAGACACTGTGCCCTGTCAAAACAAAGTGCTTGGCAATTGGAGGGCGTGCTCCTAGGGGAGCTCTCTGTACCTTGCTAGGCTAAGCCCTACTGTAACTCAGGATTCTGAGATCCGACTTCTGAAAGCTCCCCTAGTAGGGGACTGTTTAAAACATCACGGGTCAGTAATCCCCTGGGGGCACTGCTCCTGCCCAGGAGATAGACAGAGCCCATTGCATAGGTACCGATTAGGAATTCGGGGGCTGGTTTCTATTTTTTACTAGAGAGGAGGTATCTGAGTGGCAAAAGTTTCGGTGCACACTGCCCGTTAAATCCTCATCACAGGCACGCAAGGGCGCAAGTCAGGAACCATCTGTCCCTGGTTTACAGATGACAGAACCAAAGTGTCTGGCCTACGATAACAAGCTAGTGAGGGCCAGTATTGGAATTCTTTATCTCGCCACACTGTTTTTCCAAAAATCGCATTTATAAAATGTCTCCAATGCTTACTGAATTATATACACACTCTACAGGTACAGTGTGGTGGCAACAGGACATGGGGACGTGAACCCATCTCTGTGACTATTTAAGGCAAAACCATAAAGGTATTAGGGTCTCCCACGGACAACTTTCAAGGAGGCTTACGTTTTTCTCTTCTTCATAACCTTAATTCTCTCATAGACCCAAATCTCCCCTTCTGACAGGTTCAAGCCCCTCAGCACAGGAGACCGAGTAAGTGCTGACTCTGAGGCGCACTTCTGCTTCCCTCCTTAGAAATGAGCAAGGAGATGAAGCCGTGTCAACGGTGCATCCTTTGAAGGGAGGTGAACCAGGTGGGACACTGACAGTCTATCTCCCTTTCACTTCTTCCTCTCGAAATCGTCACATAAGGCTCTGAAACCAAATGTCTAAGAAGGACACAGCCTGGAAGTTGTCTAGCAGCTAATAAGCAAACAAACAAGCAAGCAGATCAGAAACACCCATCTGACCGGGGCATGGAGCATGGCACTGGGGCCAAGAAACTACCTTTGGGAGGCTGAAGATTCCCGAGGACAAAGCCCTTTACAGATCCATTCTCCCAACTCCAGATATAGGGGTACCATCATCATGGCACATGTGCAGCTATACATGTATAAAAGCCAAAAAAACAACCCCAGCCCCACCGATCCTGGGGATGAACTAAAGCTACAGTGCAACGGCACTTTTCCTCCTCACCCTGCCCCTCAACCCACCTCCAGCCAGCAGATCTCGACTGTGTCCACAGTGAATTTTCATGCAAATCAGTGCCAAGGAGGGCTTATTTTCTTAACATGGGTTGTTAAGATAGGAGCCAAGATAGGAGGTGTGTTTCAGGAGCCCAGAGCTTTCTGCTTATCAAGATTGCCTAGAACAGCTGCGTAAGAAAGGGAACCTTGAGTCCATTCTAGGGGTACCAAAGCTTCTGATAGTCAAGTATTCTCAGTCCAGGAGAGGAGAGATGACCCGGGATGTAAATGCAGATTCCTTCTCCAGAGGAAATAGTAAGTCAACTTCAGAGGACAGGATTGAAGCAAACGGAAATTTTTTTTAAGCATCAACGGAACGGCCAAACCGAGAAGACAAAGGAGGAAAGGGAGGCTTGGGGGTAGCGGTGTGGGTGCCGGACAACCACCGAGTTTCTTTCTCTGGGCCATGAGCAGCCCCTGACATGGTACCACCTATTGTCTGGGGACTGCAGGGATCCTTATCAGACTGTGGGGCCTCATCCAGGGAATCAGGGACAAAAGACCCCATTTTCCACCTCATACAAAGCAGAGAAGGCAAACGCCAACACATTTCAGTCTAAAGATAATGGAAGTAGCCTAAGAGAGAGAACTGAGCTTGCGCAAAAGGTGCGTCCCTGCAGTTTGGAAACGCTGAGCTCAGAGCAGCAGAAGTACTGGACCTGTGTCACGATCAACAGGGCAGCAGCAATGCAGGTGGAGAGCTGGGAGCTTTAAGAAAGCCCAGGATCTGAAAATTCAGACTTAGAAGCAAATGCATTTAGGGTTGATGGCACGTGTTGCCAAATGATTCCCTTTGATTCCTCACTTTGCTCCAGATTCCTCACCTATAAAGTGTGGATAATTACCTGGAAGAGAGGGATAGCAAAAAGGCTAAATTAAATAATGCATAGATGAATGCTTTGCAAAGTACAGAAATATATGCTCTGACCACCATTCTCACCAATATAAAAACACCAAACATGCCCATGTGTGCTGCCTGGGTGAATTATCGCCATGGGGACCTGAGAAAAAAGCATCTCTCATCAGCTTCCTCTAGCTGAAGACTCTCAAAACGGTGGTCAGACAGCTTACTGAAGAAACTGTTCCCTTTGAAAAGGTGTATCTGTGTGGATCGGGACTCCTCAATATTAGGCTGATACATGATTAAATTCAGCACAGACATTACTGTCTTGGGGCCTCAAGTTTCTTAATCTGTAAAATTGAATGGTAACTCAGCCCTCATTGGGTTTCTGACCATTAAAGGAGGTGTATGTGTAGATTACTGTCTTAACGAGACAACCAAAGCATGTCGAGCTTTTTGCTCTTTTGTTCATTTTTGCATACAAGCCCCAGAATGGGAAAACCTGCAGGGATAGTTGACCACAGGCCTGAAATTCTCAAAGGTGTGGGGGACAAAGGCTGCTCCCTTCACCTTCCCCGGCAGAAAAATGCATATCCCCAGAAGGGTAAAGGCCAACATGAACCAGCCTAGACCAAGGACACTGGCTGAGAGTCATCATGATGGGTCCTTTTTGGTGCCCACAAAATGTTCGATCCAGCCTACAGCTTGAGCTCCTTGGAATGCCATCCATCTCCTAAGGCCATGCTCAAATCCTCCCTGCCCTCTGAGGTATTCCCAGGTCTCCTCATCTGGAATTTCCTTGGCTTATCCAGTCCTTCCTCCTTTCCTTTCTTCTTTTTCTTTTTCTGTCCCACTATACAGCACACTCCCAGTCTTCTATAGCGTATTATCTGTGTGCATCTTGGACTCATCTTTCTCATGAGACTTTGGGGAACACAGAGTATATGTACTTTTCATCTTTGTGTCCCTTACACTGCTCCATAATGATACCTGGTTTTCAAATGAAATATCTCATGTTATCATTCACCTCAAGCCAGTCCTACACATAAGCAATGAGGGTGATCTTTGCCATCGTCACTGGAGGCCTGGATGCTGCAATGCTTCTTAACAGACCTCTTGTCTTCAGATTGGCCTCCCAATTCACCTTCTTTAAAGCCACTCAAGTCTTTTAAAGGCTTCCCTGCCTACCTTATAAGGTAAAAACTTCAACGTGAAGGTAAGGCTCTCTACCAGCTTACTCCAATCAGCAATGTAAAACCATTTAACCAACCCATTCCCAAACCAGCGAGGCTAGTTGACCTACTCATCCATCTGTCCATCTGTTCATTCATTCGTTCATTCATTCATCAAGAATGAGTTGACTGCTTCCCATGTGCCAGTCATTGTCTTAGGTGGTAGGGATCTCTATATTAAAAGACAGTCCCTGATCTCAATGCAGTGTCTATCCAGTGTGTTGACAGAAAGTAAAGGGCCTATTACAGTTCTAAGTGACAGGAGATACTGGGAGTGTAGAACAGCCAGTGAGTAAGTTGGCCTGGGGGAACTAGGGAAAGATTGGCAGAAAAGGGATGGAGAGAGGTGGTTTTCCAAGAAGACCCAGTGTGGTGGGGTAAAGAGAGGACGTTTGAGACAGAGAGAAAACCAATATGTAGAAAAACTATGGACATTAAGAGAACATGATATAAACTTACAAGTGGTCCAGGAAGACATAGTTGAAGCTGACCTCAAACTAAAAGGGATCCCTGAGGTGTGTGAAGTGATATTTATTATCTATGTCAATATTTTTCAACTTGTATTCCTGAAGCTGGTTCTAGGAAGCATAAAGCAGATCACCATAAGGACCAAAAAACTTTTAAAAGTGTTCTGTGGTCAAAAAGTTTGCAAAGTAAATACATGCTCTCCTCCACCTTGGAAAGCTACAATGCTCATAAGCATATTAAAGGTTCTCCTAAGTCTTGCAATAAAACTGGCTGTTTAAAGTGTCTCAAATTTATTTATTGAAAGAAAATTATACCACCATGTACCTTCTGGACAACCGATGGTTTTGGAAACACTGGTCTATATATCTGCCCCACTTACTATGCCCGCCCAAACTGTCCTGTAAATGAAGGCATGGGCTTCAGGGACAAATGTAGTTGGTTTTGAATCTTGTCTTCATCACTTTCTCATGGTTTGACTTTGGACAAGTTGCTTAACATCTTTGATGGACAGTTTCCTTATATATGCATATCAAATATATGCCTATATAATGTCCTCATATGTGTATCATATAGGTATATAATATACTTTTCCCATGTGGTGGTTTGATTGTGTCTGCCTGACACATAATATGTGCTTAAAGAATTTCCTCTCATTATCATTGGTTAACAGTTATGAATCTAATATCCCAGATGAATTAGTTGTAAGAACTTCATTAAGTTATATAGTTTTGTTCTTCCCTCAGCATTCTAGAACAGTTTCTTTAGAGCGGCTCTCAAAAGATTCTGTTTACTGATACTAGAACGTCAGTAGAAAAAGATTCCCTGAAATATTTCAATTATAAAAATGGGAATAGAAAGAAGAAAAAGCAAACTCAATACACATATTATCAGGGTTGGATTAATTTTCTTAAGCGAGGTATTTAATGTTCAGAATAACTCAACGCCCTGTAGTGATTCAAAAAGAAGCCATCTAAATTGTAGTCTTGAAAATAGAAATAGCTACCATGTTAGGCTTAAGATTATGACATGTGAAAGTCTCAAGGAATCTTAACCTGCAGCTTTCTAAAAGCCGGTGAGGAAGCGGTTCTTTTCTGTATGTGGCCTGGGACAAGTGCTCTATCCTTAGCCTGGAAGACTCTTCTTCACTTTGCCCCACCAAGAAAACTCCCACCTATCAGCCCCAGCATCCTTCCTTTGTAAAGCTGTCCTTGACCCTCCAGGTTGAATTAGATAATACCCACTTGGCTCCTCTAGCATCCCATGCACACATCCATTAGGCGGTATTTAATGCATTCTTATTGAGTTGCTGCTGTAGCCAGGGCACTGGAGAAGTAACTGTTAGCCAGAGAGAGGTGGTCCTGCCCTCAGGGAGCTTAGAGTCTGACGGGACAGTAGACACTAAAACAGGCAAAGTATTACAATTGAGAAAGTACAATAAAAGAGATGTCATAACAGAGAGTCAAAGGGGTTGTGTTTGAATTATTTACCTTGCTGTCTCATCACCTGGCTGAGACGCACTTCAGTATAACATTTGGTTCGCATCTGTGTAACTTGGCAGAGTACGGTGCCTGTACGTACTGAACATGCCATGCCTCCTGAATGAATAAATGACTGAATGAATCCACTAAGTTAAAACTGAGACACACAGGGCTTGCCTAAGGGGACAAGTAATTAGTGGAACTTTGGAGTATTACCTTCTTTTAAAGAGGGCGAACACTTGTAAATATATATATAATATACGTTTTATATATATTATATATTTTATTATTGTATTTCATATGTATACATATCATATGAAATGACCTCATATGAAACGACCTCATATACAGGGTGGGGCAAAAATAGGTTTATAGTTGTTTGTATGGAAAATAATACAATAATTAATAATAATACAAGAATAAACCCTGGGTTTCACATACTCAAAATCGTAAACCTACTTTTGCCCACCCTGTATATGAGGTCTGTCCGGCAGTGTCTAGTATGTAGCTGGATACTTTCTGGACTTGTACATACCTGTACATGTGCACACACATGTATACATACATTATACACATATATATGTGTATACATATACATATATATTTTTTCTTTTGGCCAGCACATCCAAACAGCTTGTGCCACTTGATTTCTAGGCGTAAGCAATGGGTGTTGTTGGGGGCCCTTTCTTCATTTTTGGTCCGCCCCGCCTGCTGTTACCTGTGGGTGGCCTCACGGTGGACTTCCAACCACATGATGCAGAAAGGATGCTCTCTACGTGCATCTGTTCTCTCTGACCAAAAAAGTGCACAGCCAACCTCACAGCAATGACTGTATTTTGCCGTGTATAATGTGCACTTTTTTGCCCAAATTTTTGAGGGAAAAATAAGGGTGCACACTATACACGGTTAGTACTAATTCCATACCTATATAAATGTTTTTAATTCTTTTATTTATGCTTATGTGTTAAAAGTGTAACTCTAAAAAGCAATAACGATAATTGTATGCAAAATAACACCCTGGACTACAATAACTGGTTTTGTTTCTAAATATAAATCAATAAAGAATTGAATTAAAAAATTAAAATGAAAGATTTTTTTTCCTGAAAGTTTAGGCCAAAAACATGGGTGCACATTATCCATGGAAAAATACAGTGCTTCTGTGTTCTGTTGATACTTCATTTTATTTCGCTATTTTGTTCTCTCAGGCCACAATGTAGAAACACAAACATAATCAATGGCTTCAAACTAGAACAAGCTTCAAGGAAGAACGCATTTTATTTGGGAAATGGTGGCTCCCCCATGCACTTGTGATTGAAGGAGGAAGCCAACATGTGCAGTTCATCCAATTAATTTCAGTGGTGTGTCATTCCAGCAAGGTCCAGACTGAAGACTCACTCTATTATTCCAAATCCTTCATTAAACCAATTCCATGAGCAGCCCACAGTTTCCTGCCTTCCTTGTGATTCTGAGGGGCAGGCAGTGTGATCACCTAATTTAAATGAAGAGCTAGCTCGCTGCTTTTTCTGGGTGTCCAGACAATTTAGAGCAGGGATAATATTCTCATATCATTGTCAGATCCTATGAAAAATTTAAAAGCACATGTGAGAACATTCACATCTCTCCTGGATAGAGCAGATGGAGACACATGTATGTGTTAGAGTGTCACAAAAGACAGCAAACACCACCCCCTCCCCCAATGGCCACTTGATTTTTAAGAGTCGCCAGTGTCAGCACTGCTTTGACAGGCCAGTCAGCAGAAGCACTCCTCCTAAGACTGGGACTCCAGTTCTTTCTGCAGCAGGTAGTAGTGCTCTCCAGCTCAGAGCCTGCTTTTCCAGATACAGAATACTTTTCCTTGGTAGGGATATAAAATTAAATAGTCTCAAAACTTTTAATATAATATTTAATATACACGTGAAGAATGTACATTTCTTGCAAAGCTATAAATCATAATAAAACAAACACCTCTGTACCCATTATCCATTTGGAGAACCAGAACACTACTCACACTACTGAATTCACCCATGGGGATCTTCCCTACCCCATCTTCTTGCAAACTATCTCAGATAAAACGATATTTAAAGTTTATGTTTCTAGCCCTGGCTGGTGTAGCTCAGTGAATTGAGCGTCGGCCTGCAGACCAATGGGTCGCCGGTTCGATTCCCCAGTCAGGGCACATGCCAGAGTTGTGGGCCAGGTCCCCAGTAGGGAGCGCGCAAGAGGCAACCACACATTGATGTTTCTCTCCTTCTCTTTCTCCCACCCTTCCCTTCTGTCTAAAAATAAAATAAATAAAATATTTTTTTAAGTTTATATTTCTAGTTCCTTGCTTATCTTGTTTTCCTCTTTATGATGGCTTTTTTCTCCCTCTGTCTGCCTTTACAATTTCTCTTTACTTTGTATTTTCAGCAGTTTCATTATGATGTATTTACCTTCAAATAATATAATGCTTCCTGACATAAAATACAACAACCTGAAAACAGTGTGCTCCCAATTCTTCCCTCCCATCTTTTGTTCTACTATTGTCATACATTTAATTTTACAAGTGATACAAACATACAATACAACTATTTTTGCTTTAAAAGGTCAATTATTTTTTAGAGTAATTAAAATTTAAAGCTATATTGCCCACACTGCAACTATTCTTGGAAATATTCATTTCTTTATGTATATCCAAATTTCTCTCGTTATCTCATTCATCAATCTTTAAAAATGTCCTTTGCCATTTCTTACATAGTACAGGTCCACTGGTAATGGATTCTTAAGGCCTCCATCCTTTTTTTCGGTCTGGAAAAGTCATTATTTTGCCTTTAATTTCAAAAAAAAATTTTCACTGCGCATAGAATTCTGGATGAACGCCTTTATTTCCTGTGAGCATTTTAAAAATGTCACTTCATTGCTTTCTGATCTGCATAATTCCTGACGAGAAGCCTGCTGTGATTCTTATCTTTCAAATGATATACCTAAGGGTGTGTGCTTGTGTATGTGTGATGTAGGTATTTATTCTGCTTGGGGTTCTGTCAGTTACCCATGTATTGCCTCTCAGCTCTGAAGGCACCCTCCAATATATGCTCTGTGATAAAGAAGAGAATTTTTTTTAGCATTTCTCCTGTAAAGTGAGGCACCATAAAGCTTTCTCAGTAGAAGTTACTGAAGAGACACTGGGGGAAGGAGAGGCTTCCTGCAATTTCTGGTGTGGGCCAGGGAGGGTCAGCAAGTAGCTGCAAGGTCATCTAATGGAAGCCGCCCCAGCCACTGCTCGGACTGAACCTTCTTTGTGACTCTGGAGCTGTAGCCTGGAAATAACCTTTGCACATGCGTCTCAACATGGAAACCAACTCCCCACCTGCCCGCACAAAGCTGCCTGCTTGGACTCCCCTGGCAAGTTCTCACACAGTTGGCACACAGCTGCATGTGTCTTGGACGGTCACACACTGAACAGTCATTGCTTATCCACTCCTCCCATTCCCCAGGCATGTCCCAGGAGCTGTGAAGGCCTTTTGCCCCTGCCGGCACCCAGACCCCTATGTTAGGCCTGTTCCCCAGCCTGGAAGCTTACCTATTGTTTTCCTATTACTCCAGACCACCTCAGACCTCGCCGAGCCAATGAACTCCTCTGCTACACAGTGACTGAACCACACCTCCTCCAGTGAAATCTGAACCCCTTCTACATTTGAACTTTAGGTATTCTTTATCCTAAGGTACCATATAGAGCTTCTCTATTTATTGTCATTATTCTTTTACCATAATTAATTCTTTATGTTAAACTTCACCCTGTTTACCTACTGTGTGGTTTCTATTTCTTGATTAAAACTTCTATACAGGGTTCTCTGAGCTCCCAGATCTGTGGTTTCATATATTATTTTAAAAAAATGCTTGGCTATTATCTCTTCGAATAGTTCTTCTGTCCCTATCTCCCGTTCTAATCCTTCTGACATCCAATTGCACACATTTTAGATTATTTGATATTAGCCTATTGCACTTGAATGTGCATGCACACGCGCACACACACACACACACACATATGGAAATAGATATGGAAAGAGAGATAGATAGCTAGATACAAATATACAATAGATACAGATATATTTATACTTTTTTTTCCTTTGCATTTCATTTTGGGCAACTTCCATTGACCCATCTTCAAGTTCACAATTCTTTCCTTGACTGTGTTAGGTACACTGAGAAGCCCATCACAGCCATCTCTGTTACTGTCTTTAATCTCTGTTATTGTCTTTTATTTCTAGCACTTTCACCAGCCTCTTTCTTATAGCTTCCATTGCCCTGCTGAAATTCCCCAGCTGTTCCTGTATGTTGCCCATCTTTTCCACTAGAAATTTTCTATTATTAATCACAGCTATTTTATTAATCACCGTTATTTTGAATTCCCTGTCTGAGAGTTCCAGCGTCTTGGTCATCTCTGAGTCTAGCTCTGTTGATCAGTCTGACTCAACAGTGGGATGTTTTGCCTTGCATTCCGTGTGTCTCGTAACTTTTAATTGTACCTGGTACATTGAGGCTGAGGTGAATAGCATTTTTGCTTGAAATTCAACATGCCTCTTTTGCTGATAGCCTGTTAGGATGGGATACTGAGAAAATCTAGTCAAGAGTTTGGTTTGGGTTTGGTTTTGTTGTTGCCATGGCTACCTTCAGGGCACCACTGGTTTCAAACTCTTTTAGTGCCACTTGTGGCTTGGGTGTGGCGGGTTGCTGCAAGGTGTTCCTAGTATTTCTGGTAAACTCTTAGCTTCTGTCTGTCCCTGTGTGTCTGTACCTCAAAGAAAGCCTCCCTTCATGTTATTTCTTTTCTCTGTGGTAGACTGCTGTTGTTACTTCGTGCTTGCTAGTCTAGCAGTGGTGTATAGGAAGGGAGGGAGGTCTCTGATGTCCTAGTCCATCCTTGGTCTTAGGCAAGCCCTGTGTCTCTTGGACCTGACCCTCCTCCCTGTAGCATCTTAACTATACCTTAAATCTTTGGCAGGTCTTATGTTTGGGAGTTTCTTGCCCCTCCTCCAATAGTAGGAGAGCTTAAATGGTGTAGGTCCAACACTCAGTGGTTTTCTTTTTACCTAACCCCTGCAGCAGTGGTCTTTACCTATACCCAGGTGGCAAGGTGTGCTGCCCGCCCGCACCTTAAGGCTTTTGGTTCATAAGAACAAGGGTTCCGGCGAGGATCTGCACTTTCCCGCAGAGGTGGTCACTCATCTCCTCCAGGCTCTCAACAGTGAGGAGTACTTTCTCTCATCTCCTGCCCATCCTCAGTATTTCTTGTGCATGTGTGGTAGAGGTCCATGGAGAAGAGTCCGTGAGTGGGTAGTAGTCCCCACTCAGACTTTAGAAATTTATTAAAAATTTGTTGAATTACGCTCAATGGTATAAAGTAAAAACCCTTTCCTCTAAGGTCAGGAACAAGACAGGGGTGCCCACATTTGCCACTCCTATTCAAAATAGCACCTGAAGTCCTAGCCAGAGAAATTAGGCAAGAAAAAGAAATAAAAGGCATTCACATCAAAAAGGAAGAAATAAAATTAACTCTGTTTACAAATGATATGATCCGACACAGAGAGAACACTAAACACTCCACTGAAAAACTGCTGAAACTAATAAGTGAATTCAGTAAAGTTGAGGGTACAAAATCAATATACAGAAATCAGTTATACTTCTATACACTAACAATGAACTATCTGAAAGAGAAATTAATAAAGCAATCCCATTTACAACAGCATCAAAAATAAAATATTGAGAAATAAATTTTATCAAGGAGGTGAAAGAACTTTGCACTGAAAACTATAAGATATTGATGAAAAAGATTGAAGAAGTCACAAATAAATGGGAAGATATCCCATATTCTTGGGTTGAAAGAATTAGTATTGTGAAAATGTCCACATTACCCAAAGCAATCTACAGATTCAGTGTAACCCTGATCAAAATTCTGATGGCATTTATCACAGAAAAAAAGAAACAACTATCCTAAAATTTGATTGGAACAACAAAAGGGCTCAAATAGCCAAAGCGATCCTGGAAAAGCAAAACAAAACATGAGATATCACACTTCCTGATTTCAAGCTATATTACAAAGCTATTGATGATCAAAACAGTATGGTCCTGGCATGAAAAACAAGCACATAGATCAGTGCAATAGAATAAGGAGCCCAAGCATTACCCCCACATGTACGGTGAGAGAATTTTTGCCATGGGCGTCAAGAATAAGCAATGAATAAAGGACAATATCTTCATAAACATAAGTAGGAAAGCTGTATATCTACAATAAAAAGAATGGAACTGCACCCCTACCTTATGCCACTCACAGAAATTAACTTGAAGCAAACATTTAAATGTAACACCTTAAATCATAAACTTCCTAGAAGAAAACATAGGAAAAATATCCTTGACATTGGTCTAGGCAATGATTTCTTAGATAAGCCACCAAAAGTACAGTTGACAAAAATTAAAATAAACAAGTGGGACTACATTAAAGATCTTCTACACTGCAAAAGACATAATTAATGAACTGAAAAGGCAATTAACTAATATCACCCCAATAAACTTAAAAAAAAACAAAACTACAAAATGGGAGAAAGTATTTCCAAGCCATTTATCTGATAAGAGGTTAATATCCAGAATATAGAAAGAACTCATATAACTCGACAGCAAAAAAAGCAAATAATCCAGTTCAAAAATGAGCACAGGACCCGAATAGACATTTTTTTCCAAAGAAGACATTCAGATGGCCAACAGGCACACAATGAGCGATGATCACCATCGCTAATCGTCCAGGAAACGCAAATTGAAACCGCCATGAGATCTCATGTCACACAGGTTAGGAGAGCTCTGACCAAAAAGGCGGAAGTTGACAAAAGTTGGTAAGGATACGGAGAACATGGAACGCTTATACACTGTTGGTGGCAGTGCATTGGTACAGCCATTATGAATAACAGTACGAAGGTTCTTCCAAAGCTTAAAAATTGAACTACCACATGATCCAGCAATCCCACTCCTGGGTATAAGTGTTAGAATCTAGGAAGGCACAGAAAATTCTTATAAGTGTCTCCCTACTCAACATCCCTGCTTCTCATAATTCCTGGCAGTGCACATATCATGCTTTAAAGAAGTGGTTAATTTTCTTCTGTATTTTCTCCATTAGATCACAAGCTTTCTGTGGCCAGACACTCGTCTTACTCAACTCTGAATCCTGGTGCCTGACAGTCAGTAAGATGTCAATGAAATGTGTTACATAAGTGCCCAGGTTGGCTGTATAGGCATTTCTAAGTTTTTATGTTCTACAATTAATTCAGCTCAATAAATATTAACCTACTTTCCAGTTAGAATGCAGGTTGCTTTATGCTAAAAAACTTTTTTTTCTGTATTTTATTTTTTCATTTAATCTTTATTGTATTTTTTCCATTACCACTTGGCCCCCTACTTCCCCTTCCTCCCAGCAATCACCACACTGTTGTCCATGTCCATGAGTCCTTTTTCCTTTTTGTTCAAACCCTCCACCCCAAAATGCCACCCCCCAGCTGTCATCCTGCTCTCCATCCATGAGTCTGTCTCTATTTTCGTCAGTTCAGTTTGTTCATTAGGTTCCACATATGAGTGAAATCATGTGGTATTTGTCTAATGTTCTCTAGGTTCATCCATACTGTTGCAAAGGGTAAAATTTTCTTCTTTTTTGTATCTGAGTGGTGTTCCATTGTGTAAATGTCCCATAGTTGTTTTATCCACTCATCTACTGGTAGACGCTTGGGCTGCTTCCATATCCTGGCAATTATAAATAACACTGTGATGAACATAGGGGTGCTTGTGTTCTTCCGAATTAGTGTTTTGGGTTCCTTTGGATATAGTCCCAGAACCGGGGTCTCTGGGTCAAAGCGCAGATCCATTTTTAATATTTTGTGGTATCTCCATACTGCTTGGCACAGTGGCCACACCAGTGTGCACTCCCACCAACACGGCAAAAGGGTTCCCCTTTCTCCACATCCTTGTCAGCACTTGTTTGTTGATTCATTGATGATAGCCATTCTGATAGGTGTGAGATGGTACCTCATTGTGGCTTTAATTCGCATTTCTCTGATGATTAGTGACATTGAGTATCTTTTCATATGTCTACTGGCCATCTCTATGTCCCGTTTGGACATGTGTCTATTCAGATCCTCTGCCTATTTATTTGGGAGACTTTTTAGAAGTAAAATATTCTAAGTCACACTGCAAGGTTCACAGGAGTATTGGTGATTATGGGCCTTAGAGGAGTTGAGGGATGTGAACTCCAGGGCCAGACAGGTGTCATAAGTATTATGTAGGGACACAGGCCTGCTCTTTTCAGAACAGCTCGTCTGAAGTTTTATATGGGATGACCTTATTTTACAATGTCGTGAACGAATTAAAAAAAATTTAACTTATATTTCTCAAAGTGTGCCGGCTAGATTTAGCTCATGAGCCAGTAGCTTGCAACTTCTGTCTTAAGTACTTCTCATGATACCCCAAAGGAACTTGAATTATCAAAGAAATCAAATTGAATGAGAGTAATACTCTCATATACCTAATACCTGAAAATGTTCTATTGACTGGAATAGATGGACACCCTGGGGAAAGTTGCTAGTGCTCATGGGGTGTGTGCAGCTGAGGTCACCAGTGTAAGATGTTGTCACCTCTGGGTCTGGGCTAGATGCAAAGGCTTGTGAAGTCCAAGACAAGCCAGTGGTGGTGGCTTTGCCAGAGAACAACTGGACAGGGCAGCTGGCATTTGTGTCCATCTAGAAAAGGAGTTGTTTCAGCTTCTGCTAGACCAGAGAGGGGTGGGATAAAGAAAAGAGAGCAGGAGGCAGAACAGAAATGACTTCCATGAGTGAAAGCAAGACTTGGTAGTCACAGCCCTAGCAAGGAGCAGAGAGGCCCCTCCGCCAGGGGCAAGGCTGTCTGAAGGGCGGATCAGCAGCTGTGAGGAGCGAAACAAGACCCTTCCCTCCCCATCACAGCACAAGGCACAGACTTCCCCTTCTGGCTCCTTAGCTGTGAGCGAAGTGAAGATGCTCATCTGCTGAGTGATAACGGAGGGCTGGGAACACTCAGCCACAAAATGCAACCTGCAGGTTAAATGTGCACCTGCAGCTTTCCACTCATCTCTGAACCTGCTCCTTTAACCTCTTTTTGGAAATGCAAGACAGTGGGAACTGCTGACTTGTCAGCATAGTAGAGACTCCCAGGTGTGCTGGGTGAAGTTGTGCAAAGGATTGCGATGTTCTTTAAATAACACCCTGGAAGTTCTTCTCTGCATGACTAGAAAGCATGTCAGGCCTCTAATGGCACAGCGTGCTGAGTTAGAAAAAGGCTTCTAGAAACCACAGGTTTAATCTAACAATAAATGGTTTCCCAGGGCCCCTTAGCCATGGCTGCGTAAATCTGCCTGCTTAAAAAGAGATGTGCACAGAGCTCTGCTCTACCTGCTCAATACCAAGCCGGAAGGGCCGTCCGTTGGTTCTTTGGGAAACTCTGGTGGGAGGTCAGCATGGGCTCTGGGCCCCGGAACACGAGGGCTCCCCACGCTGGATGTGGGGCTGTGAGAAAAGCTCAGAGCGGATATTTGAGTTTTGTCCATTGAGCTGTTCTTACTCTCAAGGCATTCTACTGCCATCATCCACCTTCCTAGAAGCACTGCCCAATTTGCCCGATCCCAAACTCCACTGAAGCTCTTTAGATGTTTGAAGGCTGTATCCATGCCTTCTTGCTACCTGCACTTCTTCAAGGAAATAAAATCTGGGTCTCATCAACCACTACTCCAGTGAAATAGCTCCCATTCTTCCACCAATCTGGTGGCCTTTTTCCAGAATTACACTTATTTTATCCATGCGTATATTTATGTATATTTATTCACCACAGATTTACATAGCACTCAGAGAGGTGCGTTGGGGGAGTCAGGGAAGGTTTAATATTTTAAGCAACATCTGAGTTGGGACTTGAGGAATGAGAAAGAGTTCAGCAGATAACGAATCAGTAATGTCCCCAGGAGATAAATTGGGGAGTATCATAGGTATGGGGGTGGCATTCATTCTTTCCTTATGCCATGGGGCCAAATGGGCTTCTGCGTTACCCTCCACCAGAATGCTGGGCCTTTTTTCTGTATCAGCGATTTCCAGGTAGAGATAAGTAGTTATCCCTACCCTGCCCAGAATGACAGTGAGAATGATGTGGCACAGTGAGGACTGGGGTAGTGGTTGCTTGTTCAGTGCTATATCTTCAGTGCCTGGAACACAGAAAATGCCCAATAAACATTTGGTGAGTGAACTGACAAAGAATGAAGTGAGGTCAGTGATGGCAGGAAGGGTGGGAATCAGGATGGTCATTTATTAGGACTTCCTAGGGTTTCCCACTAGGGGGCACAATAGTCAAAATGTGTGTGTCTCAGGGGGATGTGCACGGATGAGAGTGGGAGGCCTGTGAGATGAGCACTCAAAGGATGGGATTGGCACATATATCCATGGAGAATTGAGGGAGACATGGTGGTATCGCAGGGGTAGAGCAGGTTTGCAGGGGCAAGACACCGCCAGGTATTTGCACTTAATGTTTTGGGGACAAATGAGCAAATGAATAACTGAATCTAAAACAGAATGTTGAAAGGAAACAAAATGATACAGAAGAAGAAAAACAAATATTTTCAGCTAAGTTCTAATAAAAGAATAAGAGGACAGAATAAAGACAGGTATAAATGTTAAGCTTCTTGCTATGCAAATGACAGACAAGGGCAAGTCAGTCTGGAATCAATAATAGTAGGTAATAGGTAGTATTTATTCAGCATTTACCATCTGCTAGGTGTGGTGCTAAGGAGACAGGCGACCACAGTATTAACACATGTAGTGTTTATAGATGGTCGCGACAACCGCCACGAAAATGTCCTCCATTTTATAGACGAGGAAACTGAGGAAGGGGAAGGAGGTAACCTGCCCACGCCCCCTGCTTGGAAATGGTGGCGCAGGGCTTGCGATTCACCCCCGTCTTGTCCCTGACTCCCCAGTCCATGATCTCCCCTCCAGAAAACAATACGCGGAGATCCAATGGTGGGGTTCTGGTTGTTGCTACGGTGGAAATCCAACATGGGCTGCAGGCTTCCTTCCCGAACCCCTCTGGGAAATTTCTGTGAATATGAACAGCATCGTACTTCTTAAGCACAACACTGGGTTTAAATCAGAAATGTACACATCCTTTGACCTAGCGACTCTACCTCTAAAAATATATTTCTCAGTTACACTTGTACCTATGCGAATAACTAAAGTACAATGACAAAAGTACAAAGGGCAGTGACAGAATTTAATTGTTTCAAAGAGCTTGCAATAGTAAAATCCTGGAGACCACTTTTATGCTTCTCAGTAGAAAATGGTAATAGGATAAAAGAGTTGTCATCTAGAGAAAAAATATTGACTCTATATCTCACACCCTACACCAGCATAAGTTCCAAATGGATGTATATTTAAATGTAAAAAAAGTAAAGTACTAGAAAAACATGGAGTGGGGAAGGATTTTCTAACTAGGACACAAAATCCCAAAGCCATGAAAGAGGTTTATAAATTTGATAACATTAACAGTTTTAATAAAAACCCAACTGACATAACAGGGAAATTTTGGCAACTTAAATTACATAAATAGCACTCATTTACATATTATATTGAAAGCTCCTACACATTCATAAAACCAACAATCAATCAAAGGATATAAACTCAACCATTCACAGGAAGAAATTAAAATGTCATTAAATGTGTGGATTCCACATATTTTGATCTGTCATATTTTAATTTTCACTCAATTCCAAATATTGTTAATACTGTTGTGGTTTCTTTTTGACCCTGGCTTGTTTAGAAGTGTATTGGGTTTTTTAATTTCTCTTTCAGTTATCATTTTCCAGGTTAATGCCATTGTGATCAAAGAACATGCATTATTATTTCACTTTTGAAATTTGTTGAGACTTGTTATAAATTTCACCATATGGTCTATATTGGTAAATGTTCCATGTGCACCTGAAAACAATGTACTATCTGTAGATGGATAAATGTTTTTAAGATATTAGTTAAGTCATATTTGTTATTCATGATGCTCAAAGCGCCTATGAGGATATAGGTATCCTCATTGATTAAATACCTGCTTGTTCTACCAGTTACTGAAAAGTATATTAAAGTTTAGAAATATAATTTTGCATTTGTTATTTCTCTTTTTATCCAACCTGGCTTTCAATTTATAAATTTTGAAACTACTTTATTAGGTGCACATAAATTTAGAATTTTTCAACAGCCAAACATCCACCCTCTTGTTGAACTGACTCTTTTATCTCTGGTAATGCTTTCTGTCTTAGAATCCACTTTGATATTGACATAGCCATGCCATTTTTCTTTTGGGTCATCTTCATTGGGTACCTATTTTTTTGCCTTTATAGGTACAATGTTTCTGCATCTTTATATTTAATATGTGTTTCTTGTAAGATGCAAACTGTTCAATTTTGATCATTTTTAATTCTGAAAATCTTTACCTTTTATTAGAATATTACTCCTAGTAAAGCTAATGTAATCACTGATATATTTGGGTCTAAATATAGCTTGTTAATTGCATGCTTGAGTTATAAAAGATGATTCTGAATTGGTATACTCAGCACTTCTGAGAAAATGCAAGGACCTTACAACACTTTAATCCAATCTATTTCCTTTCCTTTTTGTACTATTGTTACCATATTTTTAATTATGCATATTTAAACTCTACAGGGCCCTCCAACCTTCAGCCTGCAGGCCACATGCATTCCAGGATGGCTATGAATGTGGCCCAACACAAAATTGTAAATTTACTTAAAACCCTTTTTTTTGCTCATCAATTATCGTTAGTGTTTGTGTATTTAATGCATGGCCCAAGACAACTCTTCTTCCAGTGTGGCCCAGAGATGCCAAAAGTTTGGACATCCCTGCCTACAATATATATTAGTTTATCAATTGTTTAAAAAAATTTAACATTTATTAGTTTTGCCCACATATCTACCACATTTTTCATCCTTTCTAGTCCTCTTCATTACTTTCTGAATTATTGCTTTTTTGCCTGCCCAAAGAACTCTCTTTTAGTGTCTTTCTAGTTCATCTGCTAACAGTAAATCTCTCAGTTTTTGTGTGTCTAAAATTATCTTTATTTCACCTTTATTTTTGAAGGATATTTTTATGGTTATATATTTTTCCAATGATTTTTTTCTTTCAGCACTTTAAAGATTCCATTTATTGTCTCCTGACTTTTACCCCATCTATTAAAAAGTTAGCTATAAGTCCTTGTCACTCCTGTGAAGATAATGTGGTTTCTTTGTCTTTCTTTTTCATTGTCTTTCATTTTCACCAGTTTTACTCTTATGTACTTAGGTATGATATTCTTTGTATGGTATTTATCCTGGTTAAGGTTCATAGCATTTCCCCCATAAAAGGAATGCATGAAATTTTGCCTCAAGGCATTAGCTAACTCCTACGCTCTAAAGACACAAAGGCTTGATATTTTCATCAATGTTGAAGATTTTTCAGCTACTAGTTCTTCAAATATTGCTTCTGACCAATTCTCTTTCAGCTACTCTTTGAATACTCCAATTATACACACATAAGTTACAGACTTTTAAATTATGTCTTTCTGAATTTTCTATCATTTTTTTCTTGGTTCGATCTAAATATTTTTTCTCATTTGTCTTCCAGTTCCTTTATCCTATTCTTCAATGTGTCTGATTTGCTGTTAAACCTATTTAATAATTTCAGTAATTGTGTTTTTCATTTCCAGAATTTTAACTTAAATCTTTCTTTAAAAAAACATTCCAGGTCTCTGGTAAATTACTCTATCGTTTCATTAACTTCCCTGAACAAATTTAATCATGTTATTTTGAAGTCATTTCTCATAACTCAGATATAGTTAATTTTGGGGCTCTGTTTCCATTGTCTATTTTTCTATCAATTTTGTTTGTTTGGTCCCATCCCTTTAAGAGTCCCATCCGGAAACAGCAAACACTCACCAGGGCTCCTCTTTCTTTACAAGCTCTGAGTTTCTATCTCTATCTCTCAGGCATTGAGTGCCTGATGGTGTCTGATTAACTTTCTATTTTCTTAGCACTTAGAAACAAAGGTATCTTCAAATTATATATTTATTACTTAGGAGTTGGCGAATGCCTTGAGGTAAAATTTTATGCAGTCCTTCTTCCTGGGATAGGGGTTTTTCAAGTTCAGGTTGATTGGTAGCCTTCAGCTTTGATTTTGTATACTCATCCCAGTAGGAATACCACAAGCTCAAAGCCATTGATTTCTTTTTAACCTTTATACTCATTATAGTATATTCTCTAGAGGTAAAACGCTGTGGCAAATATCAGGCTTACTTCAATGCAACAACCCTTCTCTCTGAGTTTTTGGATCCTCTAGCCTTAGTTACCATGGTTACATTCCAATGCTTTTAAACATCTGAATTTTTTTTTTGTTCTTCATCCAGATTTTAGAGTTCTTTGTGATGGAAGTTTGGGCAAACAAAATCACTCCATTTTATCTTCCAGAAGCATATGTCTAAAGGAATTATTTTTTTAAAACAAGAATCCAAAGTTCAAATGTAAAAGAAAAATAATCAGTGGATATAATTATATCAATATTGCGAATTTCCTCAACAGAGGACACCACAAAGTTAGCTGATGGGCAGGAGAGTGAGGGGCAGTATTTGCAACCTCTAAAACCAACAAACAGCTAGTACCTAGGACACAACAAGACAGGATACCCAGTATTTAAAAATGAGCAAAAATTATGAATAAGAGACTCACAGAAATGTAAACCAAATCACAAGTTTATGAAGCTATGAAGGTATTCAATTTAATGAGTTATTTGAGAAACATAAACAAAAATCATGTTTTACTATTCCATGATCATCAAATTGGTACAAATTGGAAAGTCAACTAAATGTTGATGAGAATTGGGGAAGGAAGAATCTTGTACGCCGCTGGTGGGAGGGCTGGAGTAGGCATTCCAGAAATCCATCTGTTCCTTTATAACCCAGCAATTCTGTTTCAAAAAATATATTCTAGGGACATTCACACAGGTCTATGAGGAAACATGCATGAGGGTGTTTATTTCAACAGTGCTTGAGGATTAGGGATTGGGAGACATTGCAAGTGTCCATCACTAAGGAAATACGAGTAAACTGGGAAGGATGTGTATGATGCAAGGCTATGAACCAATGAACTAGAAGTACATTTAGCAATTGTTCAGGATCTTAAAAACATACAGTAGAATGAAAAGGGTAAGTTATAGAAAGACATCTATAGCAGCTTGATGATATTCAGACACTTTTAAAAACACAAATATACAATAGATACAGTCCTGCAGAGAGCTTGGAGCTCAGGCTGCGTGAAGGTCGCCTGGACTGAGTGCTCACTCTGCCATGCACTAAATGGGTGACCTTAGGAAAGTGGTTTCACATCTCTGTGCCTCCATTTCTTTGCCTGTTAAATGGAAACAAGGACTTATCTCAGAGCATCGTTGGGAGGGCTATAAATGATAACATATGCAAAAGTGTTTTAAAGCACTTAGAAAAGGGCCCTGATAAATTCAATTAGTTAGCGAGAATTACAGTGGGGTTACATCCCTATCAGCCCATCAAAAGTTGAAGATACCGTAAGTCAAAAATGCATTTAATACACCTCACCTACTGAACAATTATATTAATATATTGTATCAAAAGTTATGTGAATAAGACATCATTAAGCAAAATAGGGATCAGTTGAACAAGCACTGTGATACCACTGGCAGCTGGTCTGATAACCCAGATGGCTACTAAGTGACTAATGGATGGGAAACGTATACAGTGTGGACTCACTGAGCTGAAGGAATGATTCACGTTCCAGGCAGGATGGAGTGGGATGGCAAGAGATTTCATCACACTACTCAGAACAGCGGGCAACTTAGAACTTATGGATTGTTTATTTCTGGAAGTTTCCATGTAATATTTCTGGATCACTGTTGACCCCAGGTAACTGAAACTGTGGAAAACAAGTATGTATGAGGGGGGATTACTGTATCCCAGTTAATGTGACTACACCATGAAATAAGCCAGGTTTATAGATGTGGACTGAGAATCACAAAGATTAAGCAACTTATTTAAGTTATAAGGAGTACCATAAGAATTAGACTAGGAATTGAAGCTTAAGACTCATCAGTTTCCCTCTGCCAGTCTTTGGAATTCCTGAAAATATTATTAGAGTTAAAAGTTTTTTTTAAAAAAATTGTACTGTAGCTACTTTTTCCCTAAAAATCTCAATACAAATTGGGCTATTTTATAATACTATTCCCATGATGCAGTTATGATCACAAAAATTGCCAAGTTTAAATGCCCCATACCTATTCATATTCACCCCTTTTTGGTGACTTTTGGCATCACAAACCTGTTGCTGTCGAATGTTACTTGTTCTAAGGACCGCTATTTAGACAGGCTAAGCTAGCTTTTCCCAATGGTTCTTGGCAGTTTCTAGACCCCACTGCCATAGCCATATGGGTCTTGTGCCCTCTCTGTCTCCTCAATACCTCTGAACCTGCTCATCCTTAGGTCTGGACTAAAGTAACCATTCTCCCAAGGAAACTTCCGGTCCACCCATAGGATTCTTGCCTTCCTCTCTATTTAGGACTGATTTAGAAGGAAGACAGAAAGAAGTAGATGTGTGGAAGAGTTTGAGATACCTAGTCCCAAAGCAAGACACCTGGACTAATAAGAAGAAGAAGGCCAAAAGAGACATGAAGAATAGAGACGGAAGAAGCTATGAGAGGCAGTGGATGCGCTTCCCTTTCCTCCTTACCAGGGAGCAGGGACGAGGGCAGAGCCAGTGAGTGCCAGCACCTTCGCTGGAGACTGATCAGGTGATAATGTCTACCGCCCTCATGAATGACATGGCGGTGGAGCACAGCAGGAAGAGGCACGCCAAATTAGCACCCTCTTAGGGACATGGTAGGCATCTCAGTGACTTAGCAAGGGGTCGAGGGAAGGTGTGAGTGTCTGCAGAGCAGGGGCTGCTCTCTTGCATGGACTCTGCTCTGAGTCGGAGCAAGGAGGCCAGGGAGCAAAGGTTCCTCCGAGTGGCACACTGGCAAATGAAAGCTGACTTGAGAGGTCTTCAAAATGCTCAGTCTCTACGTTCCCTCCTGTGAGGCCAGGGAGCCACGGCTATCTGACAGGGAGTCATCGTATCATACATGCTGCTCTGGACTCTCAGAATTTGTTTTCTATGCCACCTGTTTGCCATTATTACAGTGCGGCCTGGATTGAAGGGCTGGACATACGCACAACACACGCCCAGAGAAATGAAGTGGTTCTCTGACTGTCTGGAGGGGAAGCACCTAATGAATACTTGTGCCCGCTGGTTTTATCGTGCATCCCAGGCCCGGGCAAGAGCACAGGGATCCTGGATGTGACCTGCTCCAGCTCCATCCTTTTACAGATGAGGAAGCTGAGGCAGAGGGTGAGTCCAACGTCACACACGAGTGGGTAGGAAGCTTGAGAATAGGATTCAGGTTTCTGACTCCCACTACCATGTTTTTTGCTATTACAAACAATTTTTGGTTTCTGCTGAAAAATACCTACCATCTGCTTGCTGTCTTGCCTCTCACACTCCTGATCATGCAGCCACCGAGTCATCAGCCTTTGAAACCATGAATCCAGTTAGGACACACCTCTGTTTAAGCTCAACAGTGGCTTCCCACCACAGGAGGAATAAAATCCAAACCCTGTGTGATGGCCCACACACTCCCTCCAGTCTGGCCAGTCCACCGACCCATCTCACGGTGCTCCAGCCTGTCTGACTCTCTTGCTGTTCTGGGAACACATCAAGTTGCTTCCCCCTTAGGACTTCATACTTGCTGTTCCCTCTGCACAAAATGCCATTCCCTTCATCAAACTGGCTCCACTCTCTCATTTCTTTCTCATGCATTCGCTTCCTCCAAGAAGCCCACCCTAACCAGCCACCCCCAATTTGCCTCCTGTCTCTATTCTATCACCCTGTTTCATTTTCATCATAGCACTTCTCAGTAAATGACATTTCTTTATTATTTGTCTCTCCGTCTGCTTCATTTACTGCTGGTGCCCGATACCCACCTGGCACTCAGTCGACTCTTAATAACTATGGGTTTAATTACTCTGCTAAAGATGACAAGCATGGCTGCCCCTGTGGCATTGCACACCTTTTTTGGATGGCATCCTGGATTTGGGTAGCAGCAGGTAGTTTCAGGAAAACACTACCTCCAGTGAAGAATAACAGAAAAAGGGCTTTCAGCTTCCTCGAAAACCCAGTGAGCAGTTTGGTGTGTTAGAGCATCTCGGAATATACCCTTTGGACTTGAAGGAGTCTCATACCCTTCCTAAGACCAATATAGTAATAACCAAGGAAGCCGGCAGCTTTGGCCACCGACTTGCTCTGACTGGTTCATGCTGCGCCAACGTTTGAAATCAAAGCCCTTGACTTTGAAATGCAGCCAAGTGACCTGAACAATTGTAGATGTTTCTCCTTCTCCGCTGTGTGTGATTGTGTGTTCTAGTTTGTCAGACTACTGCAGCCCTCTCCCCCTTCTACCCCGGGAAGAAGATATCAACCCATCAATCACTTGCCCAAACTAACAGATGCAGCTGCTGATTGCAGAGGGAGAACCCGGGCAGGCCCACCCCAGAGTGGAGTCAGCTTTCTGGGGCATTTCGAAGGGAAATGATTGCTTGCTGAAGCATGGGAAATGAACAGCCTAACCATTCTAACAGCCTCTTCCTTGTGCCTCCGTCAAGTCGCTGATCTGTTGAATGGGATGCGCTGACTGCAACTGCTAAACTGAAGAAGTTAGAAGCAACTTGGCAGCACCTTCCTGAGCCATGAAATCCTCCTGCTCAGGGTCCTCACATTCTTGACTCCACCCTTGAGTCCTCGACATTCTCCCAGTGGCTTCTTACATGTAACCACAATCATTTCTCTCTCCAGACATATCTGCCTTTCATCTCCCGCCTCCATCTGCTTGAGGCCCTCTCGGCCCTTACCTGCACTATTACAGGAGTATCCTGAGTGACGCCCCAGGCTCCGCCCCAGCCTACCTAACGCAGCCTCCTAGGTTATTCTTTCTGCAACCAAGTTCCCACCATGCTCTTGTCAGCTCAGCACTGTGTGCTCCTGGCATCCTTTTCACCTTCACATTTAAAGTCCATCAGAACCTCTGCAGCTTCTATTTATCCTTCAAGCCATTTCTATAAAGTCTTCTTTGGTACCTCTAGGGGTAGGAAGTGCTTCCCCCTCTAAACTTGCCTAAATGCCTCTGCACTTCCTTTGTGTCTCAGTCCTCCATGCTTCCTTCCTTGATTCATCGGTGCCTATGGCTTAGCTCCTCCACTCTGTTGTTCACCTTTGCATCCTCCACACAGCCCGTGTCCTGCCCTGTTTGAGTAGATGCTATCCACACACTCTAGTGTTAAGAGAATGGATTAATTAATTTAAAGAAGTTAAATGATCGCCGTAGGCCAATAAAGTAGCTGTATCATTGGCAGGGGGAAGATGTGGCTGTCTCTTTTTCTCCTTTACACATTCAAGCTTTTTCTGAAATATGTCTTTCATTTTTATTATATGTTATTCTTTTCATAGTACTTTTAGCTTTCTAAGGTGTTTTCATATCTGTTACGGCATTTTATATGCATGCAAATTCTTCCAAGATGTGTGTAAAAGGGTTTTTGAATAATCGTAAATAAAATTTCTGAAGGAATAACTATATACTGTATGTAGTTTAAGTGCTAGGTATTGTGCTGGTAGCAGGCATCTAATAATTAGGTGAGTTTGCAGGCTTAATATGGAGACTGACAAGTACAGGAGCAATATTCATATCATGTAGCAAATTCTCTGATGGGGGTGGGTATATGTTTCTATAGGGGTACGTAGGAGAGACCCCTTTCTGAGAGGAAGTGAAATCTAGGGGCAGTCTTGAAAGAGACGGAAGAGCTAGCCATGCAAGTTGGAGTTGGAAGTGCAGAAAAAAAAACAAACAAAAAACCAGACCCAGAGGTAATAGAAACTGGCTAAC
The DNA here is from genome assembly GCA_004026545.1 of Mormoops blainvillei. Taxonomy (NCBI): domain Eukaryota; kingdom Metazoa; phylum Chordata; class Mammalia; order Chiroptera; family Mormoopidae; genus Mormoops; species Mormoops blainvillei. The sequence continues at coordinate 41,175 of PVJD01010765.1, forward strand.
TGGAACAACTGCAATTAATTCACCATCACTAGAGAATCAAGGGTAGAAAGGGAATGGAGAGTGACTGCTATTATTTTTAGGGCAGTTATTAAAATTTTTTTCTACTATGTTACTCTGTCTGTAAAGTAAGGATTTAGCTCTCTGCCCTCTCCTGCCCCACCACACATATTCTCCCTTTCCACCCCCCATTCTTCAAATATAATTATATTGTGATTTTGCTCAGATTGATATTCAGTATTTACGCACAAATCAGAGCCTCAACAGTTGATCTCCAAATTTACAGCCTGAAGGAGATTATCTCTGCTAATCCATAAACATGTGAAAGAATAAAAATACATATTGTATATGCCTTTGTGAGCTTGTGGTTGTTCATTGTGCAGCAAAATCTTGCTGAGACAACATGTTTGAAATGACTTTATTCTATCCCCATGCTTTACTGATAGTTTGGCTGGGTATAATAATCTCAGTTGGAAGTAAATTTCAGAATTTGAAAGCATTACTTCATAGCCTTCTGTCAATGTTTGAGAAATCCAAAGCCATTATGATTTCTGACCATTTATGTTTGATTTTTTTTTTTGGTCAGATCTTTATTTTGCTCCTGCTGTTCTAAAATTTTACAATTATGTGACCTAGTGTAGACTTATTTTCATCTATTGTCCCAGGCATTCAGCAAGTGTTTTCAATCAGGAAACTCATGTGTTTTAGCTCTGAGAATTTTTTTTTATTATTTCACTGCTGAGTGTTTCCCCTCTGTTTTTTTTCCTCCCTAGAAAATCCATTATTAGGGTGTGGTACCTCCTGGACTGGTTCTGTAATTTTTTTAAAAAATATATATTTTTGCCTTTTTTCTATCTCTTTGATATTTTAGTATACTTTGGGGGGAAGGATTTCCTCAATTTTGTATGCACTTCTACTTTTTAAAAATTCCTACAGTCATTTCAAAAAATTTTAATGGTTCTTATTGTTCTCTGAATATTCCTTTAGAAATGGCATTGTGTTCTTGATTCATGGGTGCGATATCTTTTCTCATCTCTCTCAGGATATTCATGGTCATTCTTTAAAACTTCTCTTCCCTTTGCACAAACTATTTCCTCTAAGATAATTTTTTCCTGTCTGTTTGTTTGTTTTGGTCTCCCATTCCCTTAGGTGAATGGCAATCTTTGGTTATCTATCCATACTGAAAAGTAAAATACTAATAACAATGGTAAAGTTCAAGCCCTTAGGTGAGATATGTTCATCATTGTTTACCATGCAGTGATCTGGCTGAGACATTTATTTGTGCAATATTTGATGTCACTATCTGTAGATTTTTCTTTCACTGAACATATTCTCCAGGGAATCTTTCAGTGTCTTCCTATGATCTCAGCATCCAATATGCACTTAATAATTTAATCTATTTTCAATACATACTGCCATCCTCAATTCTGCCTGATGTCTTTCAGTCTCAGACAGTCTATTTTATTGTTTTATAATAACTGTCAGAAAAGTTATCATTACTCTCAAATTTTAACTGTAAAAACTGAGACTCAAAAAGGAAGGCAACTTATGAAAGTGACTTGGTATTTTTCAGTTAGTGGCACTTCAGATATAGCTTCTGCTCAATTCACTCTCAACTTTCCTTTGGATACTCCAATTATACACACGTTACAGACTTTTAAATTATGTCTTTCTATATTTTCTATTATTTTTCTCTTCATTCAATTAGAATATATAAATCTGGATAATAAAGATAAGAAATATGTGTTAGTATACCCAGGTAATATTCTTGGTGCTTTGCAGTTAACCACAACACACTACAACCCAAAGAGACAAGTTACATTAGCACCTCACTTTACACTTGAGGAAACCGAGGCTCAGAGGAGTAAAATAACTTGCCCAAGCTTATAGGTTAGACAACCGGAAGATATCAGCATTAGTATCCTACATCTAGTCGCTTTGCTAGAACCTTCATGGAGACGGAGCACTTGCACTTCTTTTGATCTTATCAGCTCTGAGAGCCAAGACAGAGGAGGTATCATAAATATCCCACTTTTGACCTATTTGGAAATTAAGGTTCTGAAATACACCATAACTCGTTCACAGCCACTCGTCTCATTCCCTGGCTCACTTGGGCCCTCAGCAGCCTCGGCTGTCCTCTCTGTTGTCTGTGCGGAGAGAGCTGGGCTTCCCCCCCGCTGTAAGAAGAGAAGCCTTTCTATAAGGCAGGTACCCAAAGACAGTAGAAGCAGGAAACTCCCTAGAGTTTTCTTTACTGATGATGATGATGGTAGAATCAATGCCTTACATTTGATTAACAATTTTAATTATTTTCAGTGTACTTCTATGTCTAATATCATGTCTACTCTTCACAACACCCTTGGGTGGACTTTTTAACCCATTTGGTTAGACAGGAAACTGAGACGTAGGTTTCATAAATTGTTGAAGGACTTTATCTTTTAGTGACAGGAGGCAGATAACAAATTAACAAAAATATATATATTTTTTATTTTTAAGGCAGGACAACAGGGATAAAGGCCAGGACAGGGGAAAGAGATGCTACAATGATCTCTCCAATAAGTGGGCAGAGACCTGAAGAGAACAAGGGAATGAACCCTTAGGTGTCTGGGGGAAGGGTTTTCCGATAGAGGAAAGGCAAGTGCAAAGGCCCTGAGGCAGGTACCCGCTTGGAGTGTTTGAGGAGCATCAAGAAGGCAGTATGCCTGCAGCAGAGTGACAGTGAGCGTAGGAGGAAATGTGGCAGAGGCATACCATGGAGCGGTTTGGCTTTTAAACAGAGCGAAAGGAGGAGCAAAAGAGTAACAAAAACCCAGCAAGGGGTTAGGAGGACTCAGCAAAGGGGATGGAATAGGTGACAGAACAGAAGCTGACTCCTGGAAGTCAAGCAAAGGAGAGCACTGTAGCTGACTGTACCAGGGCTGCTGAGAGGCTAAGAATTGACCATTGGATTTAGCAACATAGAAGGTATCGGTGACCTTGGCTAAGGTGGTTGCCTCTTGTGCACCCCCTACTGAGGACCTGGCCCACAACCCAGGCTTGTGCCCTGACTGGGGAATCAAACCAACGACCCTTTGGTTCGCAGGTTAACACTCAATCCACTGAGCTACACCAGCCAGGGTTGACACTGTTTCTATTTCATAAGTAAGGACTGTGTGTGAGTGAATTTAAAGATTACATAGTAATTGGTGCAGCTGAGGTTCAAACCCAGGTCTCTTGGGTCTCTATATGTGTTCTTTTCCTACTGTTCTGCATGGGAAATGGGACATCAACATTGGTTCCCTTAGATTACAGAACTAACTAATCAGTGTCGGGTCAGGATATGGGACAGACCAAAGGGATTGAGGGTGCCCAGGTGCAAGAGGCTACAGTGTTCTGGACCTCAGGAGGGCCACCAGGTTGGGAGGCAGATTCTAGTATGATCTGGCTATGGTGTACTTAAGGCCAAGCGTGAGGATAATCACCCCTGGAGAGGAGAGTCAGAAACACAACATATTTTGGAAGGGCTTGGGGGCTCAAGACGGAAAGACAGCTGTGTAGTCTGGCACCCAGTGGTCCCAGGTGACTGCAGAGCAGGCAGTTTTGGTGACAGCCCCCAACCTGGAAAGTGTCTCTGAAAGCCTTCTATGTCTCTGAAATTTTACCAGCAAACTAGAACCCTGTTTGTGATGGATGGGGTAATTGGAACACTGTGTGTGCTGCGGGGGAGATGCAGCCAAGGCGAGGCTGCAGATTTGGGTGTCTGAACACTTTATGGTTCAGTTTTACTCTAATTCAAAGGCTTGATTGAACTTAGTAATGCAGACACAGTGAGCCAGAAGCATTTATATTTTATTTTTTGATAGTTAGTCCATTCATCTCCCCTTTATGGGAGCTTTATGAATTCGTGGAAAGTGGGAGACTTTAAAATTAATCATCTTGTTTTTATCTCAGTGAAAGTTGTGGTCTGGACTCTCCAGCAATCTAGCAGCCACTCTCAGCTATGATTGACAATCCTTTTTCATGTCTGTGAAAGAATTTTGATTTGCTCATTTTGGGAAGGTTGATAGGAGGTAGGTGGGATGGTGGCTCCTTGATTCATGATTAAACCTAATATTTTTCTTGACTGCAAGAAATTTATCATTGTTGGTTCTGGAAAGGTTGAAGACATGTAGAAATATGATCTAAAGCATGGAAAGTACAGCAAACGTTTTGAAAAAACATGGATAGTCTTTTGCAATAGGAAACCCAGGAATAAATATTTCACCCTCAAAAAATTCAAAGCCCCAAAATGACACTGCTCCCAAACCTTGACCTTCATTCAAACCCACTGCACAAGGCCCTCAGCCTAGTGTCACCTACACCGATGACAGCAACCCTGAGATGCCTTCCTCAGCTTACAGATCTCAAGCCTCTAATTAAATAACTTCAGTTCTCAGGTATATGAACACACAATTTCCAGGAGGTGAGTCAGACAGAAATGAGCTAATTGATACTCTGGATTTTTTTCTTTTTGGATGTTGTTGATTTTTCTTTTTTTAACAAGATGAAAAAGTAACACTGTTGTTACTTTAGGACTAGGAAATTTTTCTTTGAATCTAATGTGGGGTATTTGGTGCCCGCCTGGGGAGTTTGTGAGATTGCACTGACTGACGTTCGTACCTCTGTACCCTGTATCTCCTGCAGGAGTTTGTCTTTCTCATCCTACATAATATTCCAGGGACTGAGTACACCGTGATTTAGTTCGTCACTCCTTTGATGGATATCTTGGTTGGCTCTAATTAAGAACTGGCATAACGCTGCTCTTCACACTGGCACTTGTGAGTCTCGGTGCTCTGTGTGCTCTCCTCCGTAAAGCGCACAGTGAGAGGTGTTCTTGGGTATGGGTAAGCACAGTCTAAGGAGATGGTGCCCAAGAATTTTCCAAAAAAAGAAAAAATTTACCACTTGCATGAAATGAGAGTTCAATATCCTTGTCAACATTTAATATAGCCAACCCTTTTCATTTTAACCATGCAAATAAGTGTGTAGTGGTATTTCATTATGATTGTTTGGTTCATCAATATTTTAACTGTTTAAAGGAAATTATAAAACTTCTTTTTCTCCTCGTTAAAGAAAGAAAGAATAAATGAAGGAAGGGAGGGAAGGATGGAGGGAGGGAGGGAAGAAGGAAGGCCTAACCCATTCTCTGAGTCTCTCTGTCCTAGACCCTGGGAAACTGATCCCTATGGGTTGCATCTCCTAGACAACCCTGCTGCTGGCTTCTGATTGGGTTAGGCCAATGGGAGACAAAGACAGGAAACCTGAGGGCTGTAGTAGAGAGAGGCTGGGGTATTTCTCTCCTGCTCACTTCCCAATAGGGCTGTGCTACACTGGCAGTGACAGCTTATGCTAGGTGGCACCTCTTCCAGCTCTAATGAGTTCCAACAAACCCTTTCCTTTCAGCCTTTGGTGGCAGGATGGGTGGGAGGATATCTTTCAGCTACGTTAGTCTTGAGAGCCTCACAACTTCTTTGTTCCTTTACCCTGTCTGTGCTATGTAAACAGTTTCTTCATTAATGTCTCCTGATTTGTATCTGGGTGCGTTGTGCTTCCTCATGAAATTCTGACACAAAATGCAAGTGACGGAGAAGGAAACTAGTATAGAAATAACCTTAATCAACTCACATATGCACAAAATATTGTTAGTAGAAGCAAATTACTTGCAACAAGCTTCACAACTAACAACTGCCTCCATGTTGGGGGGCTGCTGACTGCGACCCGGTCAGATTTGGTCCCTCCGTGCTTGCCGCTTATGTCTGGGTAGATATTCTGGGCTGTATAAAGACTGAATATGTCTCCTCAGTTAACCCTTTACATTGGTGAGATGGGGGCTCAAAAGAATGAGATTGATTAGGACGATTTCAAATTCCACTAGAAACCTTTCATTATTCAATGGCCTTTCAGAATTCCACACTGGGTGCTTTGAGGAAAAGATTTTTCTTCCCCAGCTTATCTACAAATTGCTGGAAGTTTAAAACCAGTTTTAGTTGTAGTGCATGTCATGGTCAGTGTGGGTTTCTCCCTTCCAGTGCCTTATCTGTCAGGAGTTGCCAGACCCCGCACCCCCTGCCACCCCCCCAAAAAAAACAAACCCTGAAGAGGTGAACAAAGTGACAAGGAAAAGTGAAATCAGAAGAGATCAGCAGAGATCTCATGAATTCAACACTTAATCAAATTTCTAGTAACCTTGAAATATTCAGGTATAATAAATTTTTATATCGAAGGATTGAAGAATTAGCTTTTAAATACTACAATGAGGACAGGTCTAGACATAGGTATACAGTGTCTGAAAGTGATATTGAAGTTTTAGAATCTCAGATACCGAGAGAAACCTGGAAAGTTTATTCTTCCCAGTGTCACAAATTAAGATCACCTGTCTCAAACAGTAAACTCTAAAGCTTTTTTTTCCCCCTCACCTCTTCCTCTCCAAATATCGCTCCCTTTCTCTTAACCCCTGGTCAGCTATGCTAAAGTGTGTGAAAACTGTTTTGATGTATACTCCTTTTTAACAATAGTTACAATAGATAACAATTATGGGGCACTTTCTCTATGTTCTAAATGCTTTGCATACATTAACTCATCTAACCTGGATAACAACACAATGAGGTAGCACCATTTTGCAAGTAAGAAAACTGAGGCACAGGGACATTAAATAACTTGCCTAAAATAAGCACTATAAGTAGCGGAACCGTGATTTGGACCCCTGACGTCTGGCTCCAGATGATCTCATTCCCTCTGACACATGGCCTCCAAATAGGTGCTGTTTTAAATGCCCGTGCGTTTTAAACTACATAAATGTATCAGCTATAAATCTCACTGTTTCTTACTTTTTTGGTTAAGACTCCATTTTGAGATTTATCTACATTCCTATATTTGAATTGCTGCCAAGGACAGTCTGACCTCAGTTTTCAAACACGTTGGTTCTCCAACAATTCGGTTCTTGACCAAGTTGCTCATAGAAAAAACGTTTCTGTTGTCCCACAAACCTTCGGGTCTCAGTTACCTACCCGACAACCCTTTCATGCTGACATCTGCATGATCAGTGTCTCAGCTGACAAACAAAGGAGATTCTGTTTTCAAACAAATTGCTTCTTGAACAGTTTTCCAGAACAGATTAAATCTGAGAGCCAAGGTTCCACTGTATTCCATGTTATATGCATGTCTTTACCCACATCCCTAGGGATGGACACCTAGGCTACCTCCAACTCAGCACCACACACAGACTGTGGGGAGCATCCTCCTGCATGCACATTTACAGTTCTGTGTGCGAACGTTTCTAGAAAAGTACCGAGGCCGTGAATTCTGGACACATGTATACTTAGTGTCACTAAGTACTTAACAGATTGCCCAAGAAACTTTTTATTTTTTTAATTTAATCTTTATTGTATTTTTTCCCATTACCATTTAGTCCCCTTGTATGCCCCTCCCCCCAGGAATTACCACACTGTTGTCCATGTCCATGGGCCCTTTTTCCTTTTTGCTATTACCCTCCACCCCTAACCACTTCCGTTCCCAAGGTGTCATCCTGCTCTCCATCTGTGAGTCTGTCCCCATTTTCCTCGTTAATTCAGCTTGTTCATTAGATTCCACATATGAGTGAAATCATATGGTGCTTCTCTTTCTCTGACTGGCTTATTTCGATTAGCATAATGTTTTCAGGTCCATTCATACTGTCACAGAGGGTAAATTTTCTTCTTTTTTATGGCCGAGTAGTACTCTATTGTGTAAATCTCCCATAGTCGTTTTATCCACTCATCTACTGTGACATTTTATTGTTAGACTATTTTCCTGTTTTTCTTTCTTCTCTTTCTTTTTCTTTCTTTCTTTCTTTTTCTTTCTTTCTCTCTTTCTCTCTTTCTTTCTCTCTTTCTCTTTTTCTCCTTCTTAAAGCAAGCCCTTTAACATTTGTTGCAGTACTGGTTTGGTATTAACCAACTGCTTTGTCTTTTTCTTGTCTGGGAAGCTCCTCATTTCTCTTTTGATTTTAAATGATAGGCTTGCTGGGTAATGTAGCCTTGGTTGTAGGTCTTTGCTTTTCATCACCTTAAATATTTCATGCCGCTCCCTTCTGGCCTGAAATGTTTTGGTTGAGAAATCAGATGACAGTCTCATCGGTGCTTCCTTGTATGTAACTACCTGCTTTTCTCATGCGGCTTTTAGGATTCTCTCCTTGTCTTTAAGCCTTGTCATTTTAATTATGATGTGTCTCAGTGTAGGCCTGTTTGGGTCCAACTTGTTTGGGGCTCTCTGAGCTTCCTGAACTTGTGTGCCTTTTCCTTCACCAGATAAGGGAAGTTTGGGGCCATTATTGCTTCAAATAGGTTCTCGATCCCTTGCTCACTCTCTTCTCCTTCTGGTATTCTCATGATGCAGTAGTCGTTATGCTTCATGTTGTCCAAAATGTTTCTTAAGCTCTCCACATTTTTTAAATTCTTTTTTTCTTTTTGCCGCTCTGCCCAGTGTTTTTGTTGTTGTTGTTGTTGTTGTTGTTGTTCTCCTACCTTGTGTTCCAAATCACTGACTCAGTCCTCTGCTTCATCCAACCTACTGTTTATTCCTTCCAGTGTATTATTTATTTCAGATATTGCATTCTTTATTTCCAGCTGGTCCTTTTTTATGGTTTCTAGGTCTTTTTTCATGCTGTTCAGTATCTTTATAGTCATTACTCTAAACTCTCTCTCTGATAAATTGTTTGCCTCCATTTCATCTAGCTCTTCTGGAGAATTTTCTTATTCTTTCATTTGGGGTCTGTTTCTTTGCCTTCCCATTTGGCTGCTTCTTTGTATTTGTTTCTCTGTATTAAGTAGGTCTGCAAAGACTCTGGTGTAGGCCTTTGGCAGAATATGCTTGTGTCTGGCCCTGGTCAGCCTGTTTGCAGCCATCAGTGATCCACAGCGTGTGGCTCCCCCTGTTGGGCCTGTCTGTGTGCAGAAAGAACCAGGCTGCACACCAAGGCCAGCCTTTGTCAGCACCAGGCTCTGGTGAGGGTCAGCTTAAGTCTCATAGAGCTCCCAGAGACCCCTCTTAGTTAATAAACTAATCAGTGATATAGCCTCAAACTGTAATCAGCACCTTAAGTTCTGCAGGGCGGGGCATAGTAATTCCTGTGGGTGGGGCTATTGCTTCCCCTCAGGTTGGTCCCACTTGGAGAAGAGTGCTCTGCCTGAGAAAGATGGTTCCTACTGTATGGGGAATGGCTCAGCACAGGGATCCTGCTTCCTGACAGCTGTTCCTTCAGTTCTCTCCCCAGAGCCACCAACCCCAGGCTCTCTTCAAGCGTCTCTAGTCCACTCTGCCCTCCCTCTGCTGGAGCCCAGAGTAAGTGACTGCAAACAAAATCTTATGTATTGGCCTTTTAAGAGGCTCTCTGAGTCTCCAGCTGTCTCTCCCCAACAGACAGAAACCCTGAAATTTTTCAGAGCTGGATGTTATCTGGGGTCCTTTCTGACTCTAGTGTTATAGGCTGGGGAGCCCAGCTTGACACCCCATGCTTCGCAGCAGGAAACCCGTGGTCACTGAAATATACCCCCAGAACTCCAGCTGCCTCCCGTGGGAGCCCAGTCAGCCTTCTCATGCTTCTACCGCACTCCCTACCAGTCTCATTGTGGTGAAGTGGTTTCTTCTGTCTGTCTGTGGTTATAAGGCTTCTCTCCTGCTAGTGTTCAGTTGGTTATTCAGGATGATTTCTCTACAATTTAGTTGTAATTCCAGGTTGGTCCTGGGGGGAGGTTAGTGTGGTTTCCACTTACTCTGCCGCCATCTTGGATCCTGCCAAGTAACTTTTTAACTGGGTCCAGGAAATACTCATTCACTCATTCATTAATTCATTCATTCCTACTGTGCAATAGGCACTGAGCTAGGAAATGAGGACAAGAAAGATGTGGAGACCAAACACATCGAGCTGAGGGTCTACTCCTTGACCACTTGAAAGCATTTCCATTAGACAGAAAAA
>PVJD01010766.1:0-51108 GCA_004026545.1 Mormoops blainvillei
GGTGGGGGGTGGGGGGAGTGGTGGGCTAAATGGACAAAACTATACTTGAACAACAATAAAAAAAATTAAAAAAATTAGACCATACTGTGAACTTTAAAAAAATAACTATATTGTGAATATATAACCATATCAATAAGATACTTCCATATATCACCTGAAAAAAAAAGCAAACAAAAATAAATAACTAACAGCTTGAAGATGATGACCAGAGAAATTTAAATTTGAATAATTAAGGACAATTAAAAATTGAATATAAAAAATGCCATCTTAAAAAGGCTATAAATGAATGAGAATGTAGTATTCAATTTATAAAATGTACTTAGAATTGTTTTGAGGAACACTGTATTACATGGGAGATACCTGTGTCTGATTTGGGCAGATATTTCTTAGATAAATTTGTTAATAGGTCAGATGGTTATTACATCTAGTGATCAAGCAGTGGAAAAAAAAAGATGGCAAGATGGCCAACTAGGAAACACTATCCTTCCTGTGTAGTAAATAAACATATCTGTGGCAGATATGATAGCCTGGATAATTCTACTTCTATCCAAATTCTTTCTAATATTGCTTTCCATAGCACATATGTTGGAGAGCTTAAAACATTATTTCTCAGGTGCCATGGTGGTTCAGGTTCTGGATTTAGGTTCCACCAATCAGATGCACGCATAGAATTGTAAATTCAGAGCTGAATTAGGTGGAGGGAGAGGCAGTGGTGTTACCAGGTCCATTCTGCCGACGTGGCTCCTGATGAGTGGCATGGTGTTGGAGTTAGCAGTTCTGGCAGCAGCATCTGGACATCTGGATTGTGATTGAAGGGGTGTGGTGCTGCAACCAGCATTTGTACAATGGCTTCAACACTGTAATTTCCTAGCAACAGCGGAGATAGCTACTTTCCTGGTGGGCCAATTCTGGGGTGTGCTGTCAGTCAACCTTGAAACATACAAACATTTAATTATCTAAGTCTTTTTATTCTTGGAATAGCTAGAAGTATTTTCATTTTTCTGAAACTGAATTCTAACTGATAAAATATCCTAAGGAAAAGACCTTGAAAATTCAATGTGTTCTCTTGACGTTCCCAAGCCATAGAATTTATAATAGAACATCCTGAACTATTAAACTCAATACTAACCAGCCACCTTCAATATGCCGAGCAACCTGACTGTTCATCCTCCAGTAGCCTTTGGCATGGTCATTAAAGAATCAATTCCAAACCCATCATTCCCTTCCTATGTGGCTCCTACCTCTGAACTAAGGGAGACTGATAAAGACAGGCATTTCAGGCATATAAACATTAAACCATTTGGAATGCTTGCAAGGAAATACAGTCCCTCCAATCTATCTAGCCTGAGGTTTCTTAACTTTGGTATCTCCTGACATTTTGGGCTGGATAATTCTTTGTTGAGGAGCTGTCTAGTGAATTGTAGGATGTTTAGCAGCATCTGTGGCTGCTACAGGTAGATGTCCATAGTGCATCTGCCCTATCTCCTGGAGTTCAGAAATTGCTCTCCAATGAGAACCACTGATCTAATCTAGTAGTCATTTATAATAATTTTCCCCCCAAATGGAAAATAATAATAATCCCCCTTCTGATTTTTTTCCTCATTGATCAAGCAAAAAGAACATTTTCTAGCCCTCTTTTCTTAGTTATTAAAATACAAATATAGTCCTGGCTGGTGTGACTCGGTTGGAGCGTTGCCCTGTAGAAAGATAGGTCGTGGGTTCTATTCTTGGTCAGGGTCCATAGCCACGTTGTGGGTAAGGGGGCTTGTGCAAGAAGGCAACCCATCAGTGTTTCTCTCTCACATCGATGTTTCTCTCTCTCGTTCTCTCTTCCTCTCTTTCTGAAACAAATGAAAAAAAAAAGTCCTTGGGTGAGGATAAAAATAAATGAGTGAATGAATAAATAGATAAATAAATACAAGAAAATACAAATGTATATATTTAGAAGGAAGTATGGGAAAATCAAGTGGAGTTATTATCACTGTAATTCAAGCCTCATCAATTATGGATTCAGTTCATTCATCTAATATTTATGCTTTTTTCTACATTGGGATAAAAGTAGGAGGATGGCTTATTCTCTAATATTTGATTTGCCTGTTTCTGCATGTAAAAAACTTAAGCTGATTGTTAAGAGTTAATTGGCCTTGAAGAATATGAGCTCCTTTATACTTCTACAGTGACTGTTGCAGAGGTCCAGAGAATGGAAATCATAACTCACCCTTTCAGCTAAAATATTACCCCACTTGACTTGAAAGCAAGATGTTTACTGGGCACTGCTATGTTCCAAGCACTATGTTCAGGTGCTAGGAATATAGTGACACTTTTGAAAAGAGCCTGGGCCAGGGAAAGAAAGTGTGGGTTGGAAAAGAGCCACTGCTTCCTCTGGGTACTGGGAGGCTCGGCAAAAACTCATTCTGGACAAGGCATAGATTTAAAGTGGAATTAGAGAATATAAACGTCTAGTATATGGGGAGAAATGAGGAGTGGTTGGGAAAAGCATGAATCTAGGCATGAGTTAAACAGACCTGGATATCCCCAGCAAGGCTGAACTTTGTATATGTCCTAAGCATCTGAAATTTCCCTATTGTCTAGGTATACTTTCATGAGTATGATAAGGTTCAGAAGATGTGAATCTGAAATAAAGAAGAAATAAACATGGGAAAGAGTCTCAAGACCTTCTGTTGCAGCAAAGACGCGAGAGTTCTTAAAGGCCGAGACCCAGCAACAGGGGGTGAGCATTCTGTAGCCCAGGATGAGTAGCTAGACCACCTTCGGCACTTGCAGATGGGAAGACCATAAACTAGTCCTGCAGTTCTTAGCTCAGTTCTCGGGCATGCAAATGTTGAGGCCAAAAAGCATTTAGAAAAAGTTTTTGGAGTGTCTAAAGCTCAGGGGAGCACATGCAGAGCTTCATATTGTCCCCTGAGGTTTAGCAGAACATAAGGGGCTAAAAATTTGATGTGAAGCTCTGTCAGGTTAGATGCCTGGTGGCACAATGAACAAAATTAGATGACACATTAGGGGTCAGCAGAAGACAGAGCAGAGGTGTATAGGTCAAGAAGGCTAGATGAGGACTACACTGGTGAAGGAGCCAGCCTGTGTTTTAAAAGCAGGCACCTCCCGAGAGAGCTTTAGGTAACATTTGGATGTGAACTGTTAGATGCAGAAGCTTGTGGGGGGGTCCGACCCACATCACAGAAACTGCTCCCATATCCCTAATGGGGATTGTCCAGAGTAATAAAAGGCACCTCATGAGAGAGACTTGGTTTTGAGTAGAAATAATACCTGACCCATATTGAGCGCCTGTCTCTGTCTCAGGAACTACAAAATGCTTTCTTTGTATTAACTCCGACTGCAGAGGGAAATCAAAGCTCACAGAAGTTAAGTAAATTGCCCAGTTCACATAGCTAGTTAGTAGCTGACCACATTCAAATTCTAACAATAAAATAAGCCATTTCCTGTCCATTACCTCCTTTTCCTTCCTCTTGAGCCCCAAGGAGTCAGAACGTAGCCTAGGGGGTGGGGTGGGGTGAGGGAAGTCAAAGTATAGGTGGGGTTGTAGAGAAACGACCCCCTTCCCCACTGGAGGATACACTGTGAAACAGAAACAAGCTGTAGAAGGAATGTGCTTTAACGTTAGTGAAATTTGGAATTTTGCTACTACAAGGTCATTCTACTCCTATGAACTGCCCTCTGACTGAAAAGGTTCTCAGGAATTTTCATGTCCTGAGATGGGTTAGAAAAGTCAGGAGGCCTGCCCTGGATTTAATCTTAGGAGTCAGGGAGAATTAGCCCCACAGAGCCGGAAGCAGGAGGATAGAATGGTGTTACCTCCTGCTTCCCCTCCACGGGGTTCTACTCTTTGAACAGGACGGACCTCATTTGTTGAGTCATCGCTGTGTGTAGAATGCAGGACTCAGAGGCACAGACAATCTTAGAGGGGCTCTGCATGTACAGGAGCTAGCTAGCTAGATGATAGATAGATAGATAGGTAAACAGGAAAACCAAGATAAAAAATCAAAAGGTATTTCTATTTTTAGCTATAAAAGTAGCTATGATGGTTAGAATGACTGAGGAGAGTTTTATGGAGGACGGCGGGATTTTCATTAGCGTGAAGAAGGAAGAAAAAAATGAGAAATCTCAGTCCTGGGAAGATGGGAATATATAACTCCTGTAGAATATATTTTATCAGGCAGAGCAGAGTAGGTAATCAATGGTAGAAAGAGGAGGGCAGTCAGGGGAATCAGGACTACTGGGAGGGCTTTACTGCCGCTGTCTTATATTTAATCTCCCTCCTGTGGTAATGTACAGCCTAATAAGTCACACTGAAAACTAATTTTACTGGCTTAGGCAAAATAGCCTAGGGGAGTCTTTTTTGTTCTGTAGTTGGAAAGCTATATAAGAATCAAAGGTTTTCTGGGTGAGTTATCATCTGCATCAACAAAATTCAGTACTGTACTGGAAGTGAAAAACACATTTGATTGTTAAAAGTCTACTTTATTTAGAGAAACATGTTCGTGACAAGGGTAAACAGTAAGTTTGCAAATTTTTATTGGCTGAATTTGTGAGCAGACTGATAATAACTATAATTTATGGTAATGGATAAACAATGGTGGTTGCAGAATTTCTTCTTCTGGGTATCTGATAAGGACAAAGGAAGCAGAATAAATGCATTCTCTCTCTAAAATGCTTAAATCAACTTTCTAGTGTTTTATAGACTTGGACTTGTAAGAACCCCATGCAGTGCATAGCTGAGTGACGTAAGATTTCCAATGGAAGCACTCATTTTTGCCCCCAGGTCAGCTAGCTTATCTCAATGAAGAAAAAACTACACCTGGCTACTCAGAAACACTGTGTTTTTTTTAGCTGAGAGTCCCATTAAAAATAAAACCAAATTACATGGTCAGGAAACATGGCTCATGTTACTTAATTTTTTCAGGTATATTTCATAGGTGTATCACACCCATTCCCTGACTCCTGTATCCTGTGGTAAATGTGCTACTTTTTGTGGCTGATTTAAAAATGGGGTTCTGAACCTTGGAGATGGCCAGGAAAAAAGGAGAGGACAATACATTTTGAGAAACTTAATGTCTTTGCCATTGACTCCCACAATTACTTGTATAATGCAAACATCCACAAATAAAGCAACTGGTTTAATACATAGGAAGGAAAGAGAGCAGAGTTATTACCCTGGCCTTGCAAGAACTGTATCTGTGGCTTTCAGAGGGCAAAGGACCCACACTGATGTGGTGAGTTTTCATCTTCATTGATCCTTTGGACAATTGTAATTTTGCACCCGCTGTGTGCCAGGCCAGGCCAGCATTCCTAGTGTCTCCATAAAACTTCTGAATACACATAATATCAGCACTTTATAGCATACAGGCTTAAAATCTGAAACCTTATCTTTTACATGCATACAGTTGGCTTTTTCTTCAAATGCAGGGAGAATTTATTGTTTTTTTTTTCTGTAAAATAAAGACACATTTTTCATTTTCACCAATAACTTTATTGATTTGGATATTTTGAGTATGTCAGCTCTCTCCTTCCTGCATGGTATAATGTTGATTGTTCTCAATTAATGTCTCAATTTGATCGCTATCAACTTCAACGGGTCTACCCAACCATGGAGCATCGTCAAGAAGGAAATCTCCTGCACAAAACTTTGCAAACCACTTTTGACATGTTTGATCAGTCAAGCACCTTCTCCATACACTGCACAAATCTTTTTTTCTTTTGCCTTTCAGTTGCATTTTTACCTTTCTTGAAATAATAAAGCAGAATATGCCGAAAATGTTGTGTGTTTTCTTCCATCTTCAATGTTAAAATGGCTATATAAGAATTCACCAATTTTGATAAGTTTTTAAAAAAATTCACACTGATATGACAGCTGCACTTTGAATGAAGTTAAAGACAACTAAGCACTACAGGACCATCTTATGGAAAAGAACAAGTGAACTTTTTGGCCAACCCAATATTTTCAGTCTTTCCCCCCTGGGTTGGATTGCCCCTGGCTTTTTCACTTTCACCATTCCTCTTGAACCTTTTAACACCTCCAAGTATTCTGTAGCATGTGTGATACATTGAACCTGTTTCCTCTACAAAGGGAATCATTCTCTGTTGCAGACTTTGAGACTTTTTTTAAAATCAAGGAATACACCAGAATGTTCCCTGAGGAATCAAACACCTCTTAGCTCTAAAATCATTTAATTATCTCTTTGTTTGCAGTTTACCTGATGTTTAAAAAACACTCCAAAATCCAACTCTCAGTAAATGATGCTTCTAATTCATCCTTGCCAGGAAACACTGCCTTTTTCATTGAAGGAAGTCCTGAGATTTTACCATGCAATTCCCAAACCATATCATTGATTTATCTTTCCTTTTACCTTCAGATATTTATTATGTTTCGTCATTAAGCACACAGATCTCACACTAAAAATGGATAAAGATAAATAGGTTTAACATGCATACTCCAAAGAAGGCTGCTGCTCTGTGTTGTCATTTAAATCAAATGGTATGAGAATTTCTTTCTTGGTTGGCTGACAACACAGCAGTGAAGAGAATGCTGCAATTTTCTCTTGAGCACTTTGACTGACAATCAAGTGTGATAAGTCGCCTACTATTTTAGGTGCCAACACAAGTGAAATTTAAAACAGAAAGCTCCTCTCAGTTGGTGAGATTAGATGAGAGTCTTCTTAAGAGACTGACTGTATTAAAATGCCTTTAAAGTCTTTTTTTTCACTTTTCTGCAAACTAAAAGTAGAGACCTGTATTATGATCTGATATCTAACATATTTTAGTTTCTTTTGGAGCCAGATATCCTTTAAATACTTTGGGGAGAGAAAATTCACTATTTTGTTTTTAGATTATGGATGCCAATATTTTGGACTTGCGTACAAAAACAGAAAAATAGAATGGCCTTTGCTTGTCTATGTGCAAATTTATCTTATAGGGTCAAAGGACTTAACCTTCTTTAGCCTATCAATGCACATATATGCATGTGCCAATATATTTGTGTACATAATTTGCTTAGAAAAGAGAGCCAATGAGGATAGAAATTTTGTGCATTCGTATCTAAGGTAAGAGACAGAAAAATGGAGCACCCCCTAATTCCATGAGGGTTGTATTGGGCTTAATCTGCCTTTGTTTCTATCTCTAGTTCTGCTTCAAATACGTCCTGGTTTCGCCACAGTCAGGACTGAAATGATCATCCTGTCTGGGGCATCCCATGGATTTTCTAATTCATGCACCCCAGGAAATAGCACCCTGAGCAAAGTGATAATCCTCTGATGAACAGCACAGAACAGAGGGGAAATCTCGATGCCCCGTGGCGCATGGCAGATGCCCTCCACAGGCATCGACCAGCCTGGTGGGAGAATGGCAGTGCCTGGTGAGCACACACTATGTGAGTGCTGTGAGGGGCATCACCCAGGCACTTGCAGAGTGTGCAGAGACGTTCTCTAAGAGACCACCTGGACAGGGCCCTGTATTCTCCACCCTGTTTGGGTGGCCTCATGGACTAGACTGAGCTGTGCTTTCAGTTATTTGGGACTGAGGAACACAGGGAGCTGACATGGCTAGTGCAGATTTGGTGGGAAAACAGTTAATCTGAGTTACATATTATATGAAAATACTGAGGGTTTGAATTTACTGATTTAATTAAAGTGGTTCTATTCCTGAACTTTAAAAACCTTGTTTGAAAAACCCTCCTCTTAGAATTCAGTTCCAGGCAAAAGCAGTTTACCTTCAGCAAACCTGGGAGCTTGTATCACTAAAACATCCCAACGCCCCGCCACACTATAGGGAGAAATGAAGACACATCAGTATGAAAACTCAGATTCCACTACCCAAGTGTCCCGACATTCACACCTGAACCTCAGTCCTGTGGCTGGTGGGACTGCAATCCAGCAGTCCCTCCCTCATCTGTGGGGATACGTTTTCAGACCCTCTGTGTTTGCCTGAAACCATGGACAGTACAAACCCTATATGTCATTATTTTTTTCCTGTACATACTGATGATAAAGTTTAATTTACAAATTAGGCACAGTTAGAGATTAACAATAACTAATAAGGTGGAACAATTATGACAATGTATTGTAATAAAAATTATGTGAGTGTAGTCCCTCACTTCAGGGAACCCCTTGCTGAAGTCTTCGCATAGGCTCAATGCTTTTTGGCACAATTTGTTGCAATCGGTCAGAGTACATTTTCTATTCATGTCTTCCACCCACAAATGTACTGCTTTTCCTATCTTAACTAAGAATTTATCATGCACTATGGCTGTAACTTTTGCAATTTGAGGTGCGGCAGTAAAACTAATATGAATTTCTTTTTCCTGCTGCACAATTGCACTGATAGGAAGATTCATTCTTACCATAGATCTTAGCAATGTGGACATATGCTTTTATCTTTCTTTATTAAGTCAAGAGCCTTTACCTTTTCACTTAGAGGAAGCACTTTATGACTTATCTTTGGCACGTCTGAATTGACAGCATCACTACTCTTGTGCTTTGGGGCCTTTCCTGAGTTAAGTGAGAGCTGTTTAAACACAAGCTCTGTGATACTATGACAATAGATCTGATAACCGAGATGGTTGCTACATGACTAATAGGTGGGTAGCACGTATAGCGTGGATACACTGGACAAAGAGATAATTCACATTCCAGGCAGGATAGCGCAAGATTTTATCATGCTACTAAGAATGGCACACAACTGAAAACTTATGAATTGTTTATTTCTGGAGTTTTCCAGTTATATTTTTGGGCGGTGGTTGACTGCAGGTAACTGAAACCACAGAAGGTGAAACCACAGAGAATAACAGCTACTGCCATCCTGCTACGAGGAGATGGAGATGTTGGTGCGCCGGCAATGAGCCCTGGTTTCCGATGCGATCTCCAAGTCAGACCACTTCCTTACCTCTCTCTTGTTCCCTGAAACTCTAGAACCAGGCTCTGCCTTAGTTTACCTTCTGAGCACTTCTGTTTCTTGAAAGGACTAGTCTTTCATTTAGCTGAAAATTTTATGCCTGGTGTTTGGATAATATTAATGGCTTTGACCAACTCTGGCAGAGGCCTGGACTCTGAGCAGGGAACAATGGCCCCTTCTTTTACCCCTGCTGTGAATTAATCTTTGTAACCATGATGTCATTGCCAATCAGACCTGATATGACTGTCCTCTGTGGTCTCTTACCCTCTGGGTTACTTTTCAACCCATTCAGAATATCAGCAGTGCTTTCAACCCCCATCTGAGCCTTCCTTGCTGTCCCAAGCCTGCCCTCTACGCTGATGCTTCTTAAACTTAAATGCACATGAGGGAGCGAAAGGCTAAAAGTTCTAGCTAAACTGAAGATTTTTCTTGAATAGCCCTAGAAAGATGCTTAATGATTACTCCTTCACAAGGAACAAGAACCCTTCTGCCCCATGTTAATCTTGTTCTTTTGATCTGAATTTGATACCTGTGCTACCCAAGCATCCCTCTGACATCTCTCATCCTAAACAAGAAGGATACATCCTTGTATCCTTGTCCTTGCTCCATCCCTGGCAATACCCTGAAGCCTTAGGTAGTTGCATGGAGTTCAGCTGGGTAGGCAGGAATTCGCTCTTTAATATCTCAACCAATGGGACCTGGGGGCATGAATGATTTTTAATGGATTGACCTATTGGAAAGCCTATTGCACAGAATACATTAATTTAAAAAATACTGTTTAAGTCTATGTTGAGAAAAGAATTTTTCCTCATTTAACAAGGCATGTGTTATCCTGCAGTTGGAGTTGATGGATACCTGCTACAGTAATCATTTGTTTTCTTTGGTCTTTAGGGCCTGTTGACAAAAAAGCTAAGTCAATCTCTAATGGGGCAAAAAGTGCCATGTTTTCGACCCATTCTGTAATCTTCTACCTGAGCTGTGGTTTCTTTATTGATACAGGTAAACTCTTCCAGCCTCTAGGAAGCTCACAGAATTTCACAAAAGGATCTGAGCTGTCCCTTGACATGGTGCCATGGAAGAGTAGGTGAACCTTCATTCTGGTCCTTTACTAAACTGCAGCTCATCAAATTCCTGAATCACTCACCACATGCTAACAGTAAGTTCTAGAACGGGTATTTCCATCCTTGTTTATATCCATGTGGGACAATTCATGTGCTAAATGAGATCAATCTAATGTTATCATTTATAAAGTGTTCCATTATTCCATTAGTGGCCTGCCCGTCACCCAATTTTTTTTTAATTGCGAAGGTCTACACCCCTAGATCAGTTATCATCAACATAATCATCATTAGGGTTCTAACAAGATTCCTCTCTCTCGTCTGTGAGGAACATGGCATTTAGAGAGATTACCGTGTATGAATTTCTCAAGGTCGTGCAGGATGTGAGTAGCAACCAGGTACTTGAGATCTGGCTTCTGTTTAGAGCACAATTTAGCCAGCTGTTCTACACACAATTCTAAGGCCAAATGTGATTTTCAGGGTACTTCATTTTCTCTGTTATTAAAACCTCCATTTCAACAAGCCCTCCGGCTACAGTCTATATTTCTCTATAGACACTAGCCTCAGAAAGAGTGATTAAAAACTGAAATGTACTTCTGGGAAATGAAAATAATGCTCTGAAACTTTGTGTTTGGTGCTTTTCCACTCACAAAATACTTAAAAATGTTTTTTACCATTCATTTTTTTCTCACACCTCTGATACAAAGAAACTCAGTGTTTTTGTCATTCCAGTTTGGCAGTAACCATTTTAGTGAATACCCCAGAGTCATCCAGTAAGCTGGGAATGAAACAGAGACAGGTCGTCCGAGCTGTTAAGTGTGTATCATTGATAGATCACAGTCTGGCTGGCTGTTGCAGCCTCTCTGCACCTTACTTTTTCATCTCTGAGTTTTTTTACAGTACCAGGTTTTATATTCTACTACACATTATTTTAAGTTTTTACTTGAAAAGCCTTGTCTAGTATTTACTGTGTTCTAGGTACTAACATATTAACTTGCTACCTTTATAACAACCCCTATTATAGGTAAATACTATTGTCAACTCTGTTTATGATAAGGAAACTGAGGCTTACAAAGGTTAATTAACTTGTTTAAATTCACGCAGCTAGTACGCGTCAGAGTTGCCCTTGGAAACCAGTCCGGCCCCCTGAGCCGTGCTCTTGATTACAGCGTTCTTCGCGATGGTCTTGCCCTTGGCTCAATCATTACAGCTCTCAGTTTCTTAATTTGGGGTTTGAGAGGCCTTTCTTTTGTCCTTACAAGTGCTTGAGATGTTTTCTGCCAGAATAATCATAAACTACATCTGGATTAATGATGAAAGAACTCACTGAAACCCTCGGTTATCCTTGCAAGTTCCCACTCAAAAATCTTCAGCATCTTTCAGAAGACTCTCTTCGGGCAGCTCTGATCTGGTATTGCAAAGTCACAGAAAGTCTTGGCTGAAGTTCTTTAACCCACTGTCCTTTACCTGCCCACTCCCTCTAATGGCTAACATGCACACGACCACCCAGTCACCATAACTGTAAACTGGGCCTTAGTAAAACTGAATTGTGAAAGAGATTTAATTCAAGTGGGAAGTGAGTTCAATCTTGATCTTGAACTACCATACCTTTCTTCTTCTGAAAGAAAACTCCTTGTGAAGAAGCTTATTTTTTCCCGAGTTTCTGAGAAACAAAATTGTAGGATGAAAACCTTTTCTTTTCTTTTTTTATATTACTCCTACATGTATTTATTATTTTTTAAAATATATTTTATTGATTATGCTATTACTGTTGTCCCATTTTTTTCTTCCCCCCTTAATTCCCCTTGGCCTTGCACCCCTCCTCCCACCAGCATTCCCCCCATTAGTTCATGTCCATGGGTCATACATATAAGCTCTTTGGCTTCTCCATTTCCTGTTCTGTTCTTAACCTCCGCCTGTCTATTTTGTACCCACCATTTATGCTTCTTATTCATTGTACCTTTTCCCCCATTCCTGGCCCTTGCTGTTTTATTTTCAATACCTTAAATATTATCAATCTAGTTGAAGCCAAAAATATAGGGAATTTTGTATGAAAATCCTCCTGTAAGATTTTTGGACTGAGAGGAACTGTGATCCCTAGGTGTGTAATAAATCAGGGACATAGGATATATTTCATCCAGAGTACATTTTGTGGGGAGTCCTCTGCCTGATTTAAGGCTTTATTATGGGACATAGGGTGTCCAGCTGCGCTTTGAGTCTGGGAGGTAACACCTGTGTCTGTCTCTCAGCATTCGGTGGGCAACTGAAAGGCCCTGAGTGTCTCGTCCTTCCTGTGAGCCCAGCGGCGTTGCCGCTGGGAGTGTTGGCCTAGAAGGGCAGGGGCAGTTTATACCCAGATGTTGCCGGCAGCACAGCTGTGTCCTACTTCCTGACAACATCGCATACCAAACCCAACTTAGAGGCATTCTTTACTTTATAAAAGGTTCAACAGGGAGTCACTTTAAAGAGCTAGTTACTTGAATGGTTAAAATACAATTGGATTTGTAAACAACCGAATAGAAGCCCAACTACAATAGAGGAAGTATAATTAAAGCTTTAAAAACAGAATAATACAGTTCTTTATATAGAACCTATCTACAGGAGATGGGTGTATTTTTGTTTCCTTTACAATGTTTTTTGACATTCAGATTCCCTGCGAGTATGAAGTTATCTTACATTATTACCATGGTCTGTCACAATATCCCTGTGAGATCGGTGATGGAGGAAGTATATTCACATAGCTTTTATTACAGTATATTGTTATAATTATTCTATTTTTATTTGCTATAGTTAGTCTCTGTGCCTAATTTGTAAATTAAACTTTATCATCAGTATGTACAGGAAAAAAATAATGACATATAGGGTTTGTACTGTCCATGGTTTCAGGCAAACACGGAGGGTCTGAAAACGTATCGCCACAGATGAGGGCGGGACCGCTGGATTGCAGTCCCACCAGCCACAGGACTGAGGTTCAGGTGTGAATGTCGGGACACTTGGGTAGTGGAATCTGAGGTTTCATACTGATGTGTCTTCATTTCTCCCTATAGTGTGGTGGGGCGTTGGGATGTTTTAGTGACATAAGCTCCCAGGTTTGCTGAAGGTAAACTGCTTTTGCCTGGAACTGAATTCTAAGAGGAGGGTTTTTCAAACAGGGCTTTTAAAGTTCAGGAATAGAACCACTTTAATTAAATCAGTAAATTCAAACCCACAGTATTTTCATAAAATGCATGTTATAGAAAAAGATACCTCTTAACCCTGATTTATTTCTGGAAGTAAACATTAGGACTCAGAAGGGAACCAGATATGCTGTGTTTTCAGGATTATTGTGAAGCCAATGTTGAGAGGACTGATGAACCCAGCCTGCATCCTAACATTTATCTGTCACCTTCACTCCACCGAAAAGCCTGTCTGGTTGTCATCTATAGTTCCCAGCGCTACTTCCCATTCGAGACAAGAGGCAGATATTTAACCAACTCCCATTCAGGCTTGCTCCAGCAGCTTGTCCTGCCATTACAGGCCTCCACTTTGTGTTGGTTAATTTGCAAGCCAATCTGGTTAGGAAAAGGGATGCCCAAATAGTTGGTAAAACATTCCTGCGCGTTTCTGAGAGGATATTCCCCGAAGAGATTAACATTTGAATTGGTAGACCGAGTAACTTTTCATGTTGTAAAATTCCATTTTTCATATAGTTTTGATATTTTTAATAACTTGTGACCTATTTTTATTATTCCATATTTCATTGCAAAATATTTAATCTATTTTTATGTTATATTTGCTATCTGATAATTCAAACATCTGAGCTCTTTGGAGATCTAAATCTTTTGTTGGTAGTTTCTTCTGACTCATTCATTCCTGGTGATCTGTTTTCATGCATATTTAACTTTTAATTCATCATATTGCTAGATGAATAAGAAGACTAAATTAAGTCTTTCTTTCACAAGTAGAGTCCTGTTAATAATATATTTGACTTGAACTACAAGTGATACTTAACATGCTGAATATTCCTATACTTGTTAAAGCCTTCTTGCTGCAGAAGCAGGGAGCAATAAAACACTGGCCACTGATAAGCTTTCCAGACGTGTGCAGTCAATACCTCTGAGAAGACTTTTGCCACCTGTGCTGGGAAGGTTCATGAGCCGTAAGTTTAGAATAGTTAGAGGTGTTCTTTATTTTTTTAATTTTGTTTTTATTTTTATTTTTTTGGTATATTTTATTGATTATGCTACTAGTTGTCCCTTTTTTCCTCCCCTTTATCCTCTCCACTCTGCACCCCATTGCATCTCCACCGCCCCTTAGTTTGTGTCTATGGTTTGTACATAAAAGTTCTTTGGTTTCTCAGTTTCCTACACTATTCTTAACCTCCCCCTGTCTATTTTGTTTTGTTTTATTTTGTTTTGTTTGTCAACATTTCCCCACCACCACTTTCCCCAGCCTCACCCACCCCCACCTCCCACCCTCAACCCTTCCCCCATTTGGCTTTGTCCGTGGGTCCTTTATGCATGTTCCTTGATGACTATTCTCTTCTCTTTCCCCATTTTCCCCCTCCCTCCTCCCCTCTGGCTACTGTCAGTTTGTTTTTTATTTCAGTGTTGCTGATTAGATTTCACTTGCTTGTTTGTTTTGTTGATTAAGCTCTACTTATAGGTGAGATCATATGGTATTTGTCTTTTACCTCCTGGCTTATTTCACTTAGCATAATGCTCCCCAGTTACACCCATGCTGTTGTGAAGGGTAGAATGGCAAATTTCAAAGACAAAGAGAGAATCTTAAATGCAGCAAGGGAGAAACAGGAAGTAACCTACAAGGGCGCCCAGATAAGGCTAGCAGCTGACTCCTCCACAGAAACACTATAAGCACTACAGAAGGGAATGGCAAAAAATATTCTAAGTAATGAAAAACAAAGGCCTGCAACCAAGACTACTCTACCCAGCAAGGTTCCCGATTAAAATGGAAGGCAAAATAAGGAGTTTCCCAGACAAAAGAAGACTAAAAGAATACACATCTACCAAACCAGCATTGCAAGATATGCTAAAGTTTGGACTGCTTTAAGAAGATGAAGAAGAGCGAGAGAAAGAAACACAGACACAAAGTGAAAAAATGAATTAAATACCTATCAATAATAACTTTAAATGTAAATGGATTAAATTCTCTAATTAAAAGACATAGAGTAGCTGAATGGATAAGAAAACATGCCCAGAAATAAACCCATGTCTCTATGGGCAATTAATATTTAACAAAGGGGGAAGGAGGATAAAATGGAGTAAAAATAGCTTCTTCAACAAATGGTGTTGGGAAGTCTGGACAGCTACATGCAAAAAAAAAGAAATTCGACCACCAACTTATACCACACATAAAAATAAACTCAAGATGGATAAAAGACTTAAATATAAGTCACAACACTATAAAAGTCCTAGAGGAGAACATAGGCAGGAAAATATCAGTTATTCCATGCAACAATATTTTCACCAGTATGTCCCCTAGAGCAAGGGACATGAAAGAAAGAATAAACAAATGGGACTTCATCAAAATAAGAAGCTTCTGAACGTCTAAGAAAAACATGAGCAAAATAAAAAGGGAACCAACCGTATGGGGAAATATATTTGCCAGTGGTAACTCGGACAAGGGTTTGATCTCCAAAATATATAAAGAACTCACATGACTCCACTCCAGGGAGACAAACAATCCAATTAGAATAGTTAGAGGTGTTCTGTATATGAGGAAACAGCATCAATAAAATCTAGGCAATATCGGGTAAAATAAAGTACTGATTTAAATGAAGAATTTTCAAGGGTCTGCTCTTTGAGTTCTAAAAGAAAAAAAAAATCCTGCTCATTTCAAATATGTGGCTGTTAAATATTGGGAAAGAATTGAAATACCCTTTCTGATTTAAAAAGTTAAAAATTAGAGTATAGAGCAAAGGGAAATTATCAATCAATTGATTAATATCTTTTAAATTACAGAAGATACCCTAACATTTAACTACTCATGACACAGACTCCAGTGGGTCTGTTTTCAGAGTTTTGATGATTTTTTATACAGCTATATTTCTTTAATTATTCTGTGGGATTTTTGGGTGAGATTATTATGTAAAAGGAATAAAAGGCATGGCAGCAGAATAACTGGAGGCAAGAAATGGTGCAATAATAGAACTTTACTTGCACCCTTTTCCCTTTGGTAACACACATGGGGAGGGGTGTGGAGTGGACATCATCTAGATTCAAATACCAATTAAAGGAACAGATTGAACTGCTTCACTGCTATTCCTTTTACAAGATAGGAGTCTATGAACCTTCTAGATTACTTCACCTTTTGGTGTATTTATTTAGAACATTCTTCCTCCTAATCTTTAAGGTAGTTAGAATTATACTTCAAATAACAGTTATTTGATATTGCTTTTTCTTTGAATAATTAAACATAAAACTAAGTTCATACATTTTATTTTATATTATGTCACTGTATAAAACTTAATTTTCTGCAGATAATTATAATTTTAGACTACAAAGTGAAGAATATGAGGAAAAATATATAACCCTGAGCTTCTTATTTATGAAATCCATTAATGGTATCATTTTGGTTCATTTATAGCAGAAGAACTGAGCTATCCATGGCTTTATTAATGGGAAAGTTAAGAATTTTTTCACTTACAGATTACTTGAAAAGTCAATGAGCCTATAAGATGAACTACTATAAGACGAACTACTTAATGGTCACAGTCATGAATCACATATATAAGAAGTGACTCTTTACTTTCCTGAGTGGCCTGTTAAGAATAACTGAAACAGGCAGAGGTGCATAAAAAATCCTGACTTATGAAATCACGGATTAAAAGAGTATTAAAAAATTTAGTTAGACTCCATCATCATCATTATTAAATAATGGCTTTCAACATGGAAATTAGAAGAATCCTTTAAGAGAGCAGGTAATTTTACAATTATTTTTTCCTATCTAAAAAAATTGTTTTCATATCCTCTTTTAAAAAACACCTAAATTTCAGTTAAAGGAATAATTATGTAAATCTGTTGTCATGGGTATCTGCTGCATTTATTTATTCTACTAGGTATACATATTCCTGATGTCTTATTATTTTTATAGGCCAGAGTTCACATTCATACTTTTAACAAACGAAGACTTATGTGGCTCCATTAGACCTGACCTTTCTAGGAAAATACAGTTTAGAAGGGAAAAGATGTGTTTACCATTCTCATTATCGTCATAGAAGACTCTCTTTATTGCTCATTAGAAACAGTATGAAATGTCCAAGTATTACATATAGTATTAGTGTCAGAGTTTGTTTTAACTATTGTTATGGACACTTACGAATAAGAATACTCCAAGGGGGATCCTATTAATTTTTGTCATAATCAATCTGTGTGTATTGCACAGATGTAATGATAACAATTATTATTCATTATTCAGTGTTCTAGATCGATGACAGAGGCTGAGTGTCAATAGCCAGGTTCACGGGGTTCCCTTAGTTTTCCATATGTAGATATCAACTCAATCTCCTTCATGCAGAATCTGTAAAAACATATTGTATATATGTATTTAAAAAACCTGGGCTAGTGTGGCCCAGTGTGGCTTAGTTGGTTGGGCATTGTTGTGCAAAGTGAAAGGTTGCTGGTTCGATTCCTGGTCAAGGCACATGTATGGGTTACAGGCTCGGTTCCCAGCTGGGGCATGTGTGAGAGGCAACTGATCTATGTTTCTCTCACACATTAATGTTTCTCTCTTTCTCTCCCTCCCTTCCATCTCTCTGAAAATAAATAAATAAAATCTTAAAACAAAGTTTGGCCTACCTAGCTTTTACATCCGAAATGTGGACCAGGAAACAAAAACAAAATATAGGACTGGTTACTGGGTTTGGAACAGAGATTAATTTATTTGAAAAACATTTTCAGTCTTTCCTTCGAAATCTAGGGAGACAATATACTTCTTTGCTATTTTTTTTTTTTTCAATGCTGGAATCACAGGAGCAAGTGACCAGGGCAGTCTTCTTTTTCATTTCGGCTCGAATCATTAGCTGCCATAAAAAGTGGCTCATTGCCTGCTCCCCGTTATCAGGGTTCATTATGAAGAGTCATTATAGCTCTAACTCCCGTCCCTGAAGAGAGGCTTCCTAACTTCCTGAGATAAATTAAACCCATCTGCATTGTCTGTTTCTGCCAACCAGCTTATGTTCCTAAGATGTCCATAGATTCTACAATCAAGGGGACTATTTCCTGCAAAAAAAAAAACCTGATGGAATTTTATCCACACAACTGGGACACTTTTTATTCAGGTCTATAAAATATGATCGTCTTTAATAGTTTTTCTGGAGTAATGTCTGAAGAAATTTGATGGCAGAATAAGAGTAAGACAACTCTCAAGGAGTTTTTAAGGGTAAATGTAAAAATGGCAAAGAAATAAGGATAATTGAATAAATAAATAAACAGCAGACATAGCTCTTTGGCTATGACAGTCTCTTGATATCACTTAGAGGAATGCAATGGAATATGTCACTAAGGTAACATAGGAATGTAATATGCAGAAACTAATAACTAATTACATAAAATTGTCCTCCTAAGCTATGAATTCCTCTATTGTTCTGTTGGCGAATGCTAGATAGGGGTATTTATAAGACTGGATTTGGACATATTTAAATGTGTATAAAAGCACTAAATGCCTTTTCCCACCCACAGTGTATGAAGATGTTTCTTATAAACGTGATTGCATATATGTATAGATTCATATAATCTAATTTGATAAAAAGAAAATTGTCTTTGAATTCCTCCTTTTAGGCACACTTTATAATTGAATTTAGTTATTAGAGTTGCATGGAAATACATCTCTGGACACTTAAATATTTTAACCTTCACCATTGACAGTGACCATGAATCAGGACATGTGGCTAATAAATTCAGAGACAAGTTCAAGGAAGTGTTGGTGCTCCTAACATTGTTTAAGTTTCCTCAGGGCTGTAGAAGCATGTGAGCAGTTCTCTTTTTCAGGTAAAAAGCCTTATATACACAATATGCATTTTAGGGTGGTAACTATATTCCAAAAGCAAATTTAGTCTGCATAGGCCGGGGAGATAGGAGGAAAGGGATGTGGTAACAGAGAGAATGGAAAATGTGTTTTTATTTGCATATTTGTAGTGGTTATTTAATAATACCCTTGAACATAAGGCTTTTTGGGGCTTCTGAAGGAATAAAACAAATTCTTGCTTGTGCTCAGCTGGGCGGGGAGCAATGCACCATCTCTAAGAGCGCACTGTCAGAGCGCCATACAGCGTCATCAAGGGGTTGTTAAATAGTTGTCGCATTCATAAACATCACCAGCATGTTGACCGCTCTGGATTCAATTTCAGTGGACACCATTATGTTCCTGGCAGTTAAAAATGGATCAGAAAACTGACAGCCTCTCACGGGTTGTACTAAATACTACTGAGAGCAGTTAGTATTTTCAAAAGCTCTTTCACTACCAAAAGGACTTTCTGGCATCAGATAAACTGACAGCATAATAGTAGGCTTTATTACCGGCAACACAAGACTGTCAGTATATAAGCAGAATCTTAGATGCTGTTCCTATACATAAATACACTGTTCGCTTTTTTAAGCAGTGTGATTCACCGCCTCATGTACAAACTGCAAGGGTGTCCAGGGCGAGAAACCAACTGTCCGCCACTTACCGAACTTCATTCACTTCGCCGGAAATTGTACCTGCTTTCAAACTGCTAAAAATGCCCCGTGACTGAGTTGTCGGAAGACAGTGCTTTTTCTGGAATCTCAGTTCTATGAGAGAGTCAAATGGAGAGCAAATGTTCGATTTACATTATATTTAAAAGGCGTAGACACAGACAACAGTGTGGTGACAGCCAGAGGGAAGGGGGGCGAGGGTGAGGAGTGAGTGGGCACAGTCGGGGAGCAGGGAATGGTGACATCTGTAATAGTGTGAACAATAAAAATAAGGTAAAAAAAAAAGGTACCAATGATTAGTTGAAGGAAATGACTAGATGCCTTGTATCATTTGACACAAAGAACTTAGCTTTCCAAAGAAGAGGGATAAAATATTCCAAGAGCTTATTCCCGCCAGAGAAGAAGGGCTGGCGGGGCTCTGCTGCCGCTGCATGATTCACCTGGAAAGGTCTTAGGAAACATGCAGTCGAGCTTTTTGTAAAATGTAATAGAAACAGTGATCACAGGTATGGATTTCCTTCCTTTTCTCTTCTGCCTTTGATATTTTTCATTTTTCAGTGATGGTCAGTTTATAGGTTATTTGGACAAAGTGTAACCAAAGCATAGAGATTAGTTTAACTGAAAATGGTCCATGTAACAAGGAGGTGACTATTCGCTGAACTGTTTTCTTCAGCTCAAGATCTTGGAATGGTAAGTTTCTGGAGACAAAAAGTATTAGATCTCCTGTGGTTTGCAAAAATGGTGCTTTCATACTATTCTGACAAGGCATATATACTTACTAAACTGGTAATTACAGCAAAAATCTAGATCATTGCTGAATTCCAAAATGTAGAGAAAGTCAGAGTCCAAACAGACAGGAATTGAGCCAGTGGCAATGAAGACTGCTTTCCTCACAGTCAAATACTCTAATTCCAATGAAATCACTGAGTCTGAAAAAACCACAGAGTTTTTCTTTGAAAATAAAGATAGAGAAAAGACCTGAAGACTCCTCATCAGTACAGATGGTGTATGACAAGATGTCCAATGTTATATGTTATTAAGGAATTACACATTAAAACAACAGTGAGATACCACTGCACACTTTATTAGAATGGCCAAAATCTGGAACACTGACAACAACAAATGCTGACAGGGAGGTGGAACAGTAGAAACTCTTAGTCATTGTTGGCAGGGAAATGAGTTAGTTAGAAAAAACTAAGAACCATATGATTTCACTCATATAACACTGGGATATAAAACTGAAACTCATAGACACAGGCAGACAACAGCATGGTGGTTACCAGAGGGAAGCAGGGAGTGTAGTAGTAAAGAGTAAAGGGGGCCAAATATATGGTGACGGAAGATGATTTGACTTTGGGTGGTGAGCACACAGTGCAGTATACAGATCATATATCATAGAAATGTATGCCTGAAACCTATATGACCCTAGGAACCAATGTCACCCCAATAAATTTAATTAAAAATAAAATAAAATAAAGAAAAGAAGTAAAGCTGAACATACCCTTGCCATATAACCCAGCAGCTGTACTTCTGTTATTTACCCAAACAAGTTGAAAACTTACATCCACACAAAAACCTGTGTATGGAAGTTTATAGCAATTTTATTCATAATTGCTAAAACTTGGAAATACGTTTTAAAGAAATGCTGCAGCTTTATACATAATAATACGACCATATTTCTTTACAAAATAATTATAAACCACAATTTAATAGCTTTTATTATTACATGTATAAAATAGTGTTTTTTCATTGCATTTCTTAGAAAGTGTTTCACTCTCATTTCAGTCTAGGGGAATGAGAAGTGCCTGAATGGTGTTCCATCAGTGTAAGGTGGTTTTTATGGGCTAATTGGGGATAAAAATTATTTCTAATTGGGAGCTTTAGCAGAGCAATATGAAAAGGGAGATGTGTTATACAATTGGCTAGTATTAAAAAAGCACTGGACCCAAGCCTCAAAGTGTTTGCATGTTATTGGGCCAGGTCATCTATATGTCTAACCATCAAAGACCAGACTATTAACAGGCGATGGAAGGGGATGTGATCCAAAGCTGGATTGTTCTATAACATTCTTGTATTTGGCAAAGTATATGGTATGAACCTCCGAGCCAGTCTACTAGGCTCCCCCCAAAAAACTTTTAGCTAAAATTTTGTGCATTTATGTATTGTTATATTCAGTCAGTAAGCAACTCACACCTACCTCACTGTGAGGAGCTATGAGAGGTCAAATATGGCTGTCAGGGGTGACCGCTCAGCCTAAATATATCTTTTCCTCTAAACATTTACAATTCTACCTGTAAAACATTTTTTTTTCCTCACAAAAGAGTTTTGATTTATCTTTAAAAATAAGTACCCTGTGCTTCCAAGTGCTCAACGATAAATGAGGTTGGATTGCAGATGTGTATTTTTTGCTAAGTTGGAAGTGTCTTGTCGGAGCTTTCTATAGAATTATCTGACATTACTATTTAAGGAAACTTAGGATAAGTGCCTCCTGTTATTTTTAGAGACACAGCAGGCATTGCTTTGAGGGAACCTTTCACCAACATTGACATGAAAGTTACAATAACTTTGAAAGCAAGAAATGGAAAAAGTTCAGAAAAGAGAACAATGGTTTAGTAAGAGAAAATGAGTTTTAAGGAAGTCACTGGCATCATCAGAAAGCATTTATCTAGTTAGTGACCACATAAATAAATTTAAAAGCATTTTTTTATACTACTTTGATAAAGATGAAAACAAAAATGCTACCCACTGTTATTGAGGGAAATGAGCACTCTCAAAACATCATAAATGACAATTTGGCAGTACCTAGCAAAAACTTTAGAAATATGCCTAACCTGAAGACTCAGAAAGGCTTCTAAAGGAATTTAGGAATTTACCCTAGAGAAATAAAGATGTGTAACAAGATTTTTCAATGAGGGTTTTCATTACAGTATTATTTATATTATTGACAAATATAAATAACCTTCCTGTCCAGTAGTACAGATTGATGAAATAAATTCAGACGTACATACAGTGTGCAAAATGAATCTGTAATATTACAATTATGGAGATGATTATTTATTGACTTAGAAATATGTTTATATAATTTACTGAAAAGGTAGATTTAAAAGGTAGTATGAATTAATAAATGTGTCTAGAAAGATATACAAGTGGCTTTGTTCTCTTTTTTAAAAGTAAACTTCAGATTTTATTCCAGTTTTACCATATTTTCTGCTAATGACCTCTCCCCTGTACCCCAAATACAGTTTAGGAAATAACATTACATTTAGTTGTCATGTCTCCTCAGGCCCCTCCAATCTACAAAAATCTCTCATTCTTTCTTATTTCTATGACCTTGACACTTTGGAAGGGTAGTGACCAGGTATTTTGTAGAATGTCTCTTACTTGGAATTTATATGAAGTATTTCTTGTTAGACTAGGGTTATGGGATTTGGGGAAGGACGTGACAGAGGTTAAGTGCCATTCTCTTCTCATCCTATCAGGAGGTACACTACAGCAACCTGACATCACTGGAGATCACAACCATGATTGCTGGGTGAACCTGCTGTCTCCCCAGGTTTTTCAAACAGCCTGGCTACACAGCCTGTGTTTTTAGTAATTTCTCTGTAATGTGGATCTCAGGATCTAAGTCCTCACCTCAGAAGTGTCCTCCAACCAGCTGATTGGTAGAAACTGAGCAAGCAGAATTTTCCTGACAGAATTTCCTAGACAAAAGAGTTCTGGTCACAGGAAAGAAATGGGCTGACTCCCTATATAGGTCATATTAGTTGTCACTGGACTTATTCCTGCCTCCCGCCAAATATTTTGTGTCCAGAGCTGCACTTTATTCCCTGAAAAACAAAAGCTAGGAAAATCTTCTTCTAACATTACCACTTGAAGTCTAAAAGTACTGAGTTAAAAGAGATAGTAGAATTCGATTACATGATTTGTTTTTTTGCACCAAAGTTAATTTCCTTAAATTATAGAAAACTACTATAAATATTTAACAAAAATTGGGTAAGTGATGTGTTCAGATAATTAATAGCAAAGGAAATGTGAATGTCTTTTAAACATTTAAATAGTGCTTAAGTTCTCAATGAGATAAATATAAATCAGAAGTTCAATAATAATCTTTAAAAATTATTCGAGTAGCAAAGACCAGATACTTGATTACAAATTATGTTGGAAAGGGTTTGGGAAAACAGACACTTTCCATTGTTTATGGAAAAGTAAGCTGGTACAACTACTATTGAAAATAATTAGACATTATATCTCACGAAAAGAAATACAACTTCTTTTGACTCAGTAGCTCTACTTCTATGTTATATCTTTAAAATGTACCATGTTTATATAATAAATATAGACATACTAACATGTGTGTAAAATTATTCTATATATAATAATGTTCTTTGTAGCAGGAGATTAAATATATTGTTCCATCACTACACAGTGAGTCACTAAGAACTTTATGTGTACCAGTAAGGGAAAACGTCCAGGATATTTTGTTAAATTAAAAAAGCCAAAAACAAAAACAGTGCAGAATGACATATAAGGTAGGCTGCTGTTTTGACAAAAATAAGTATTTCGTATGCTATTTAATATGCTTAGGTTCCTTCTTGTAGGATGCACAGGAATAATAACAGTGGTTATATCTACAGTAGGGAACTGAAAGGCTGGGGTCAAAGAGGAATGGAGACTTATTTTTCACTGGGTGCCATTTTCTGCCCTTTCAAGTTCATTCTGTATACATGTATAACCTATTAAAAATAATATTTTTATTAAAAAATAAGGAAACAACCTACCACACCTAATTTCATAGAAAAGAGCAAATGTATACTTTGAAATCGAACCTGAAGGCTTGAATTCCATTCTCAGATCTGCCTCTAATTATCTCTGTTATTTTGTGTGATGGTTAATTATATATGTTAACCTAACTGCGCCACAGGGTACCCAGATGTTTGGCCAAATATAATTGTGAGTGTGTGTGTGAGTGTGTTTCCGAATGAGATTAACCTTTGAATTGGTAGACTGAGTAAAGCAGATTGTCCTCCCTAATGTAGGTGTGCCCCAGGCAATCAGTTGAAGGTTCAAATAGAACAAAAAGGTTGACTCTCCTGAGAATAAAAGGTAACTCCTTCTACCTGACTGCTTAAGCTGGGACATCAGTTTTTTTCTGTCTTTGGAATCAAACTGAAAAATAAGCCCTTCTCAGGTCTTCAGCCTGCTGACATTAGACCTTGAACTATACCATTGGCTCTCTTGGATTTCTAGCTTGCTGACTGTGGATCTTGGGACTTGTCAGCCTCCATAGATATATGTTGCATATCTAATGACTATCTTGCATGTGTTTGTATATTTATAAATTTATATTTCCTATTGGTCCTGTTCTATTTCTCTGGAGGACCCTAATACACACTTTGGAAAAATACCAAAGCTTCTTAGTGGTTCACTTGTCTCTATAAAATGAGGGAGTTAACTAGAACAACGACATGTTTCCTTGCAGCTGTAGACTTCTGTGTAATTCAGTAATTTCTCTATAGATGGTCCCTTATTCGCTTATCTGAGCTCAATTTCCTGTGCTTACTGATTATTTTCCCTAAAATTATAGTATGCTTCACATATTCCAAATTGAATTTGTCTGTCAAGAAAGTCACCTCCTCATTATTTTTTATGGCACTAGGTTCTTGTTGTATTATAGAAATGACCAAATTTGATGTTGTCACTTCTGTCAGGGCCAGGTATTACTTTGATCATTTATGCTGGCAATCAAACATTGAAAAATACCAAGGGAAGGAGCAGATCAAAAGTGTTTTACTCTCAATTCTCTATAAAATATTGTACTTGGAAGTTTTTGGTTTTTTTTGTATAATAGGATATAGTGTATGTAGTGTATTTTTTCTTTATTAGATTTTCTTATTTGCTGTTGTTTATTTTTTTTGTATATTTTTTGAGTATGCTATTATAGTTGTCTCACTTTTCCCCCTCTTTATCCCCTCTGCCCTGTACCCCATCGCATCATTCCCACACCTCTTAGTTCATGTCTATGGGCTGCACACGCTAGTTCTTTGGCTTCTTAATTTCCCACACTACTCTCAGCCTCCCCTGACCACTTTTTTTTTGGTCAACATTTTCCCACCAAGACTTGCCCCAGCCCTACCCACCACCACCCCACCACCACCTCCCTCCCTCAATCCTTCCCCTATTTGGCTTTGTCCATGGGTCCTTTATGGATGTTCCTTGATGACCCTTCCCCTCCCTTTCCATTGTAATCCCTTCCCTCCTCCCCTCTGGCTACTGTCAGTTTGTTTTTTATTTCAATGTTGCTGGTTAGATTTTGCTTGCTTGTTTATTTTGTTGATTAGGTTCCACTTATGGGTGAGATCATATGGTATCTGTCTTTCACCACCTGGCTTATTTCACTCAGCGTAATGCTCTGCAGTTCCAACCATGCTATTGCAAAGGGTAGTAGCTCCTTCTTCCTTTCTGCTGCATACTATTCCATTGTGTGAATGTACCATAGTTTTGTGATCCACTCATTTATTGCTGGGCACTTAGGTTATTTCCAATTCTTGACTATTGTAAATAGTGCTGCTATGAACATTGGGGTGCATGGGTTATTTTGAACTGGTGTTTCTGGATTCTTAGGGTATAACTCCAGCAGTGGAATTGCTGGGTCAAAAGGCAGATCCATTTTTAGTTTTTTGAGGAAATTCCAAACTGTTTTTCACAGTGACTGCACCAGTCTGCATTCCCACCAACAGTGCACTAGGGTTCCCTTTTCTCCACATCCTCACCAGCACTTGTTTGTTGATTTGTCTATAATGGCCTTTCTGACTGGTGTGAAGTGATAGCTCATTGTGGTTTTAATTTGCATCTCTCTGATGGCTACTGATGCTGAGCATTTTTTCATGTCTCTGGGCCCTGTGTATATCCTCCTTGGAGAAGGGTCTGTTCAGGTCCTTTGCCCATTTTTCAATTGGATTGTTTGTCTTCCTAGAGTGGAGTCATGTGAGTTCTTTATAGATTTTGGAGATTAAGCCCTTGTCCGAAGTATCATTGGTAAATATATTTTCCCATGTAGTTGAATACCTTTTCATTTTGCTGATGTTTTCTTTAGCTGTGCAGAAGCTTTTTATTTTGATGAAGGTCCACTTGTTTGTTCTTTCCTTTATGTGCCTTGCTCTAGGAGACATACTGGTGAAAATATTGCCACATGGAATATCTGAGATTTTCCTGCCTATGTTCTCCTCTAGGACTTTTATGGTGTCATGACTTATATTTAAGTCTTTTATCCATCTTGAGTTTATTTTGGTGTGTGGTGTAAGTTGGTGGTCGGGTTTCATTTTTTGGCATGTAACTGTCCGATCTCCCAACACCATTTACTGAAGAGGGTATTTTTACTCCATTTCATGCTGCTGCCCGCTTTGTCGAATATTAATTGACCATAGAGACATGGGTTTGTTTCTGGGCTCTCTATTCTGTTCCGTTGATCTGTGTGTCTGTTCTTATACCAGTACCAGATTATTTTGATTACAGTGGCCTTATAAGATAGTTTGATTTCAGGCATTGCAATCCCTCCTGCTTTGTTCTTTTTTCTCAAAATTGCAGCAGCTATTTTGGGTTGTTTATGGTTACATATAAATTTTTGAAATGTTTGTTCTATATCTATGAATTATGTCATTGGTAATTTAATAGGGATTGCATTGAATCTATAAATTGCTTTGGGTAGTATGGACATTTTGATGATGTTAATTCTTCCAGTCCATGAACATGGAATATGCTTCCATTTATTTTTGTCTTCTTTAATTTCTTTCTTCAGGGTTGTGTAGTTTTCTGAGTACGGGTCGTACTTGGAAGTAGTATGTGGAATTTTTCAGTGTCTGAACAGTTCTGGGGTTGAAAGCTGACACTTATTTCCACGCAATGGGGTAAGGGTCACATGACCAAAGGGTTGCTGAAGCCTTACTGGGATGTCTTCATGGAGACTGCTCACCTGTCACTGTGCTGAAAAGAGGAGAATCTTCCTAGCACTTTTACTGTTTTACTCGTAGAGAAAACAATGGACGCACAGATACTAAATATCAGTCTTCTCTTACCTTGGTATATCTACCTTATGAACAGCTGATGACTTTGTGCTACTGTTCACTCCTTATGCTTCTCAAGACAAGGAAATGCTCATGTCATCATGTTTCCAGGATTCCACGTCCTTTGCGAAGGACTTCCCAGAGGTTCTTTTATAACGCATTCCCAATACTCAGATTTGACTTTAGCTCATCGCTCTTTCTCAGTCTGATGCCCAATCCCAGTGCTGTCCCCTTTGAGATGAATCTATCCTCTGGATTCCCTAGACCTCCATTGCTGCCACTCTGTGCGGGAACCTTAGTCCATCCTACCTCAGCTTCTGCCACAAATGTTCAGGAATATTCTGTTCTGACTCTTCCACTACAAATCCATGTTTCGTACCCATCATTTCATGACTAATTTGCTCTAAATCCTGCTTTCCTTTTTCTTGTCATGCCTTTGTTGAGAAATTCTGCAGGGACTACAGTGAGAGTCCAAATACACCCAAGTTTTAAGGAGTGTTTATAATCAGCTCCACCTCCACACCTATCAGTGTCTCACTGCTCCACATGATCAACCACCAAGACTCGAAGAATTCACTCCCAAACTTTCTGTTTCTCCATGTAATTCATTCTCTGCAGGGCAGACAACATTCAGATATACATAGATAGAGACAAATATATGACTTTATAAGTAAAATTTATATAAATTTATAAACATTTAAATTCAAAGTTAAAATTATTTGTATTCAGATGGACAAGGATTTGAATTGTTTTTGCCTCTTACTAAGCTATACAAACCTAGATGAGTTATGTAATCTCCCTGAATTTCAAGTATTTAATCTTGCTGAATTCTCCTGAAGATTAAATTGTATTAAATATTTAAGTTGTCCAACATTTTCTGGCATAAGTATTTAATAAATTCATGACCATTTCCAGATTTTAGGTTTTGTTTTCTGTTTTTCCTGTTTGTTCAAACTGTAGTTGTCTGAGTCTAATCAAGAAACAAAAGCTGCACAATAAGTTCAACAAATGAAGTTAATACGAAGAATTATTAACTATAATAAAAGAGAAACTATATGATGTAAGGAAACGATATTTTACCTAGGGCCGAGTGAGAGTAAACAAGGCGGAGGCTCAGACCTTGCTGACGAAGGTGTGGTTCAGTCCACTGAATAGCAAAGGCGTTTACCGGTTTGCCCAGGCCTTGGCGGTCCAGAGCTCCTGGGGCAAGCAATGGGCTTGAGGAAGCAGGCGAGCAAGCAGGTGGCCAGCGACTGACGGGTGTGCAGTGAGTGTGGTGCCAGCCAGAGTAGAAGGACTTTAGAGCGTGCAGGCTTGCAGGGGTGTGGAGCTTGAAGGTCGGGAGGCTGCTGTCTGACCACATTGGGGAGTCCTGGTGCTGGGAGGGCAGGAGGCGTGTGTATGGCGGGGGTTGCAGGGTATTTGGTTGCTATGTCTATAGGACTGAGGAAAGGTTATTGCCGGTCATAGGATGCAAGGTCATGGAGGGACCGCGCTCTAGGCCAGTGGCTGGGCCAGGCCCCACAGGATATTGCTACAGCCATAAGGCTGACCCCTTGGCCTGCGCAGAAAATTTCAGAAAGTTTCTTTCTCTTGTAATGTCTCTCCAGCCCCCTCTACTGAGAAGGCTTATCCCTGTGCTCACTTTAAAGGAGCCGAGAAGCCGTAAATCGATAACTGACACATAAGCTATCTGGTAAAACTAATTACTTCTGTTTTAATAAGATGTAATCTTCCTCCATCATATTTTGTCTGATGATGTGACAGGCTACTGTTATGGGGAGTGGTTTTTTCCAAGTGATTGATCAGCAATACAGCAGGTGTTGCTTCACTTTGTAACAGCCGAGTCAGTGTTTGAATACAAATCCAAGTTTTATTTGTGAAATTGTATTCTAAATGTGTTGAGCACCATTTTGAGTGTTGGTTTATCCCAAAGAAGAGAGAAACTGCACTTTGCAAGGTTTGACATCAAAAATACATTTGAATCATCCAGACAGGCTTTCTGTGTGTGGGCATTAAGGTTGTTAAAACTGTTATTTATTGTCTTTTTTGATTCTCTGTGAATCTCCCCTAATAAACCCACGGTTACTCCCTTGTTAGTAAGGAAACTTGTTCCCACAGCAGGCTGCAATGCTTCAACACTTCCTCATGACCTTGAATTTCTAGTCCTCTAAGGTACATGGTCTTATTTCTTTTGTACTTTGGAGAGCACTTGGTCCATTTATTTAGCTTGACACTGATTTTCATCTGCTGCTGTGTCTGAGCAAGGTGTCGGACAGAGTAGAGCACATCCACTTCTCATCAAAACACACCAAACCCAATCAGTGAAGCTTGATTTTTAGTCTTTCCTTCCTTTTAAAGTTGTATAGCTGAGGAATCCATCTGGTGGGAATCCTTCTGTACCTTTTTGTTCTTTGCTATACTCACGTTCCTATGCCTTTGTGTCCATGGCTGGGAGTCACCTCCCGCACTCATCAGACTGGTGGGTGCCATGACTTCCTCTTCTCTTTCACTGTGGAGGCTACGCCAGATTTCTGTGAAGTAGAAGAGTGGTTTTGAGTTCTGGACCTGCATCCTGGTAACTGTGTTTTTTGTTTGTTTGTTTGTTTTTGTAAACTGAAGGACTATTTATGTATGTGAAAATGCTTTACACAAATATAAAAATTAAATTGTAAAATACACTGCAGGAATTCTGGATGATAGTATAGAGGATTCTGAGGGCTGGGATATTCGGGGGTCCTGTGGAGAAGCCTTATCTTGGTCAAAAATTTCTAGGGAAATTCCACATTAAACTTTTACTTTCTGCTTCCTAGGAAGAGAAGTTCAGACTTTCTTTTAGCTCTTTTCTCCTGCTGCTGCCCAGCCCCCCTTTTCTGTGCTACATCATTTGTGGCATTTTCATGGGACCTACATAGTACAGAAGATAATACAATTTTAGAACAGCTGGCTTCTGGGTCAACTTCTATGTCTTATATCTAGTAAGTTTCTAATTTAACATGATGGAGTGAAATATGTTTACATTGACTTTTAAAGGACAGAGCAAAATGAGAAGAGTTATAATTTAATAGATCCAAGAACTATTGAAGAGGAAAACTACAAATAGCTGGTTCAAATTGACACTGCTGCCCACTGGGATGAGAATAAGAGATGTTAATGTACGTGAAAACACTGCACTTTCATGTTGACTGAAGGGCTATAAACTTTTCACCTTCATAAATGGATTTAATAGTAGGTTTCTCATGTGTAACTTTATATAAGGTTAATAATTCTGTTTTTTGTGATTAAAAACGTATTAAACCCATACTTTGTGCAAGGTGTGGAGTTTGATGTTTTAATAAGCACAGATATTTGAGATAGATGTAGTTATGCCCATCTCTAGGCGAAGATATCCAGACACAGGCTAGCACTTTGTGCAAGGTGAAATAACCACAAAGGTTACATTCCCGCCGGCCGTGCTGGTGTCGCCTGATCCACCTTTAAATGTAAGAAACAGTGATTATGAATATAAAACAACTTGGGTAGAAACAATATGTTGAATTACATGAGAGGACACTGTTTTCCACAAAGGCCATAGTTATAGGGCAAAAATTCTCAAATTGAAATAATATGCAGATTTCTTTTTAAGGACAAATCGACTTACGGAACTCCAGTGTTAAATTATTTTGATAATGTTACAGATGCACAAAGCTAAAACGAGGTATAAATCCCTTATACTTAGGGTTCTGATTCCACTTAAACTGAATATATAAATCAAGTACTAACAAAATTATAAACCAATACCAGTCAATTTATAAATACTGGATAATGTGATAGATTATATTTTGTGGAAATCGAGTTGATATTTTCAATGAGAATATGATATTAACTTCTAAGGCTCATGTTCTTATATGTTCAGAGCACACATTTTGTATTGGCTCAGGCCTCTCTCTCTTTTTTGTTGTATTTGATGGTTTGTGAGATTTTTTATTTTGTATCTCTTACTGTGGTGTTATTTATCCTTTACTTGTCGTCAATGTACCATTTTATATACTAAGCACAATTCTATAATTATTTTCATAATAATATAGTTTTACAGTTTAAACACTCAGAGTATAAGGATTATAAAAAAAATGCAGCTTCAATTATCCCTGTACCATTTCTGAGACCCAGTTCCAAATCACTTTCAAATATATTTTAGCTGGTTTTATCTTGGTACTTCCTGTAAATCTCTGCCCACCAGCTCTTTAGACAATATCCATTTCCTTCTCTGTTTTTACTAACAAAATCTGTTTTGTTGAGTTGATAACATACCCAGCTAAAAAATGAATTTTCCATTTTTTCTTAGAAAAAAGAATAGCCATAACATTGTTAGAAAAATTAGTTTTTAAATTTGTTGTGCACACACTCTTTTGCTTTTTGCCCTTCCTCCTTATTCCATCCTGGGATGCAGATGTGATGGCTGTTGCGGCAATAGCTACTTTGTGACTGATCTGAGAGAAAAGCTACAGGGTCACAGAAGTCTT
This sequence comes from Mormoops blainvillei, assembly GCA_004026545.1. NCBI lineage: Eukaryota > Metazoa > Chordata > Mammalia > Chiroptera > Mormoopidae > Mormoops > Mormoops blainvillei. Next base: position 32,217 of record PVJD01010766.1, read on the forward strand.
GGCCCTGACATTAGTGAGCCACTGTCTAGGCCTGGACTGAATCCTTCTGGAATTCTTATTATTTGAACAAAACCCTAAACCCCACTCTTTTTAAAGCTACTGTTAATTGCAATTGCAGGGCAATTACATTAAATCAATTAAACCTATTTCTAAATCTAGTAATCATTTCTGGGTAATGATTATTCTATTGTGTCCTAATTTATGAAATTTAGACATTTTTTACTTAGTTATTAATGTGGAAGATTTGATGCTATGTTTTTTATCCTGCTGTTAGATATTTTATTTATCCCTATATTTTTATCTCATACTATTTGCTTATATTAAGTTTCAGTAATTTAATAAATGATTTAAAAATAATAGCAGTTTTATTCAGTCCTGAGCCAAATAATGCATTATGACATTTAATTCTCAAACAATTTTCTGTTTTTCCTGGAAATAATAATGCTCTCATATAAATGATTCCTTCTTATTCTCTTTCCTTATCACTAATTCTTCCCAATGTCTTCAACAAAATATTTTCTGCAGAGTCACATAAGAAATCAATTAGTTTAATTATTTTTTTCTTGAGCTATCCCTTTTAGAGCTTTCTGTCTTCCTACCTCACTCTGCACTGGCTTTCTGCGAGCCTTTCCCCACCCTCTTCTTTCCTCTGGACCTATTTTTTCCCCCTCAACTCCCCCTCACCCCCAGCATGTCTGAACCTCTCCTCCTTCTTGTGTCTGTCAAGGTCCCTCTGCCTCTCTGTCTCTTCCCCTGGCCCCTAAGGTCCAGGAGCATTTCTTTTGCTGTAACTTATTCCCTAAGCCTGTTTCTTCTCCTGCTCACTTCTTCTACTTCTGTGACTTTCTAAATGAACTTTCTAAAAAACTGTGTGCTTTCCCTCTTGCTTTGGTGAAGCACATCCTTCAGTAGCTTACTGAGAAAGGGCACAGGGAACTTGACTGATCCGAATCTCACACTATTTGATGGCTGCCTGAATTTAATTCCAAATTGAGTGAAGAGTGGTTTATTCACATTTGAAGGCATTTTCACAGATTTCAAGTGTTTAGGTTTGTGGTTGAGAAGTCTTTATATGTATATATGTAAACTGTTCTAACTCTTTACTTGGGTTCTTCCTATTTCTGATCCTTTATGTCTTTTTTATTCTTTGTCACTGTCTGAAATGTGCTAATATTCTTATATTGTTTTTTAACATCTATTTTTTGTCTTTTGTTTGCCTTTCTGAGAGTTTAAAATTTTTCTCACATTTGGATGCATTTGTTGAGTTTTTCTTCACTCTTTTAGCTCCCAAGATATCTTGAGTTTTGATTATCCTCTTTGAAAAAAAAATGCTGTTCTTATTATATGCAATGTCATACATTATCACCCTTCACAAGCTAATCATGCATTTTTTTTGAAGTTTTATTTGCATCTTGTACTATTTTGTTGGTATAAACCTCTTTGAAATTGAAAACTTTGCTCACATGACTGATGTTTTTGGGGTTTACTCACAATCAGGACAGAGGCCCTAATAAATGATTAAAAGCTCCATGTGTGATGAGAACTTGTACTTCACTTACATGGCAGGATTTTTCAGTCTCAACAATATTAACATCTTGGGCTGGATAATTATTTGTTGGGGGCGCTGTTCTGTATATTGCAGGGGTTTTAGTAGCATTTCTGTTTCTATCCACTAGATGCCTTGTAGTTGTGACAGCCAGAAAATCTCTCCAGATATTGCCAGATGTTCCTTGGGGGACAATATCATCACACTGAGAAGCACTGCCATGGATTGATATAGTGACTGGTCATTTGGTCTACCTGCCCATTTTGTTGTAAGATGCCTGAGTGTCAGGGTTCTTCAGGAAAATGGAACCATCGTATGTATGTGTGTGTCTGTATGTACCTACCTACCTACCTAGGTGGGTGGATAGATAGCTACATATCCCATAGAACTAAGTGAATTTAACAAGGTTCTCAGATAAGAGATGAACACCCAAATATCAATTGTATTTCTATTTGTTAGCAATAATGGTAAGAAATAGAAGGTAAACTATTAAAAATATGAAATATATTTTTCATATAGGAGAAATTAAAGACGAAATAAATTGAAAGATATTCCTTGTTTAGAACCTTAATATTGTTAAGATGTTGATTTTATTCAAATTGATCATGAAAGTCAATGTCCTGCCAGTCAAAATCCAAGCAGGTTTTATTATAGAAACTAATAGGCTAATTCTAAAATTCCCATGGAAATGCAAAAACCATAGAATCACTCAAGTAACTTTGAAAAAATAGCAAAGTTGGAGCAATTATGCTACTTGACTTCAAAAGATTTAGACAGCCCATTCATGTGGGAGAAACTGGCCACATGAATATAGTATTATATGTATGTATGTGTGTATTTATTGTTTTCTTTTTCTTTTATTGATTTAACTATTTAATTATTTATATTTTATCGAGTATGTTATTACAGTTTTCCCCTTTTTCCCTCCTTTATCCCCTCTGCCCTGCACCCCATCCCATCACCCCCACCCCCTTAGCCCACGTCCATGGGCTGCACGCACCAGTTCTTTGGCTTCTTAATTTCCCACACTACTCCCAGCCTCCCCTGGTCCTGGTGACTTTTTTTGTCAACATTTTCCCGCCACCACTTTCCCCAGCCCCACCCCCACCTCCCACCCTCAATCCTTCCCCCATTTGGCTTTGTCCATGGGTCCTTTATGCATGTTCCTTGATGACCCTTCCCCTCCCTTTCCCCTGTCATCCCCCTCCCTCCTCCCTCCACCCCTCTGGCTACTGTCTGTTTTTCATTTCAATGTTGCTGGTTAGATTTTGCTTGCTTGTTTATTTGTTGATTAGGTTCCACTTATGGGTGAGATCATATGGTATCTGTCTTTCACCGCCTGGCTTAGTTCACTGAGAATAATGCTTTCCAGTTCCATCCATGCTATTGCGAGGGGCAGTAGCCCCTTCTTCCTTTCTGCTGCGTAGTGTTCCATTGTGAAAATGTACCACAGTTTTTTGATCCACTGCATTGCTGGGTCTTAAGAAAAGTGCAGTGGAAGTTACATATAATTTCAAAGTATAACCCCAGTAATATTAATTTTACTGATAAAATATCAGATAATTTAGCAGTTGTTACAGAATTAAAATTGGAAGTACTGTTTGGAGTCAGTATTTTATATAAAATTCCTTGAATATATTATACATGTTTTGCAATTGTTTTACCTGTGTATACAGATTCTTAGCTCAGTTAGTAGCATGAATTTTTAATAAAATGAAACTACATTTGTGTTAAAACATCATGCAACTTGACACTTTGTCTTACTTTTACCAAAACTTGGGCAACATACTTTTGATTGCCCAAGGATCTAAGGAGAGAAAGATTTTCACAAAGCACGAATGAATCAACTGCTGTGAAGCCTGCAGACCAATGGCCGTGGAGGCCCCTTGGCACTCCACTGCGCTGTCATGGTCCATGAATGGAAGGGGTCCAATAACGTTGATCTACAGTACTGGGAAGCGGTCGGGGTGTAAAAAGTTTCCCAGAATTATTTGATTAACTCATGCATGTGATATACTAATAAATGCAAGGAAGAATCATGAATCCAATTTCTTCTAACGGTAATCTGTAAGCTATCACTTAAATTTATGTTTTATCAAAGCAGTTACCTGGATGGCCATGATAGGGCCGTTAAGCTGTCATAATAATCAACACTAAAGCCATTCTATTAGAATGTTCTAAGAAATATATTCTAAGAAACATCCGTGCTGTTGATGGAATAATCTTAGAGGAATACTTTGGGAAAATTCCTCTTGTGTCAGGTCTCCAAATAGCCTTTGCACAGTTGATTGATTCTTGCTGCTCCCCCTCTAGATCAAACAAAACAAAACAAAACAAAACTCCAAACCAGAAAACCTCACGGAATTGCTTAAATTCCCTTCTATTTGATTGCTGTCTGGCAAACTGATTTCCTCTGGCCTAACAGTGTCTATTTGGGTCCATAGCCTCTTGGTGACTGCTGATTTCATATTTTCTAAATATACTGTATTAGATCCCCTATGAAATGAAACTTCTTATTACAAAAACATAAAGCCACCAGAATATTTATACTAGTAGCCGTGCTAACCAGGTTATGGAGACGGGCTTCAATATGGAGAGGAAACATTTTCACTTGTGTAACAGATAAACAGAGTGGCATGTTTTGAAATCCAGTGTGTTTACCCTGAAAATCAGTCTGAAATTTTACTCCCATTTGAAACAAGGGTAAGTCGGCAAATATCTTGTAAATATACATCTAGCCAAGAAGCTGGGATAGTTCCAAGGAGAAGTAGGCAGTATGTTCTAGAACTGACAGGTCTAGAAGCATAGGTTTGCTTGTTGGTGTTTAACATAAGAAATTACATTTTCTATTCCCTTCTATCCAATGATCATATGCATATATCATATACATATATAAACATATATAGGTAACGATCTATAGAAAACATATATATTTAACTTTTATATTTGTATCTCTACATATTTTTGTAAAATTCAAAAGAGCAAGTAAGATTATTTTTATACTATTTTTCATATTTTAATTTTTAGTGTGCATGAACACCAAAATACTTAGGTGTTTTAAAAACTGACTGAAGGACTGAAAATGACAGTAATTGCTGAGCTTTGATTTGCTGCCGCGGCAGTGATAAAGTTTGGACAGACAGAAAAAGATCTATTTATATCCTTAAATTTGTGTCAGACCCACCAATGCCCTTGTCGATCACCTGAGCGACCTTAGCTCTGATGGCCTGGAAGCTGAGTTCTCGCTGGAAAACATGGTCTTTCACTTAACTCTAAAATTTCAGAGAACTAGATAACTCCCCGCTCCAAAAAAACTTCTCAGATTTAAAAAAAATTAATGCTTTCTCTTTTTGACAATAGTCCATACTGTCATTCTGGATTTTTTTTTCAGTAATTCAACAAACATTTATGAAGTATCTACAAGGCACAAGGCCTCTCAAGATACTTTGCCCCTTTCCTCTCTAAGATCAGCAATATAATTGGTGTGGCCCAGGGCAAAATAGAACTGTGAGGCCTCTTGTTCAAAATGGATTAAGATCTTCAAGATGGCCACAGAAGAGCTTTAAACCAAGTGTGAGGTGACATGCTCATGAAGCTGTGCCTGTCCCTGTCCTTGGCAAGTCACGTGTGTCTCAGCTGTACACGAAGAAATGCTGGTATCTAAGTGCAAGGTCACCTGTGAATTTGAGCTTGAGTGCTGACATCAATACCCTCTGTGAGCTGTCTTCTGAGAGCAAGCACCACATCAGTCTTGGGACTGTTGGCCACAGTGAACCTCTTTTTAATGAAGTGTATTACTTCTCTCCCAGTGTTCTGACCCTGTAAGTTATTTGGGGAGGTTTACCCCTCTGGGAGACCTGGCTTAATAGTATATTTCTCATGACAGGTGAAAAAAAAACAAAACACCCACCCAGCATGTCGGGTAGACAGAAGCAGATGAATTGCCGATGGCTTGAAACCTTCCATTCCCTTAAAATTTGCTGATCATTGGGTTCCCTTTTCAGAGGCAATGCAACTAGGTGATACTCACTGTGAGTTACAGCTCTCAGTTCTTAATTTAGATGGCTGCTTTCCAGGTGACCTCTGCAGTAGTAAAAAAAATTCCTGTTGACTTCAGAGATAATTTAAAATGAAAGTGTTCTTGGACTTTTAATCAGACCAGAGATTGGGGTGTTAGGTGAATGGGACATGAAGAAATAGACTTCAGATCAAATTTCCTTCTAGGAACACATACTGTGTCCCATTTATTTAAAATGATTACCTTTCTGAGCCTTGTTTCCCCTGACTCTGTTTTAAATATGGTGGAGTACCAAATAGTGAGTGCTTAACTACAATTCAATGGCCTGTGTGGCATAACACCCCTAATCCTTTAATTGGGATCCCTCTCGCGTCTCAACTAGATTAAATACTTCTCAAGCACCACGTTTTACAGAAACTTCTTTTCTTAATATAATAGAATGTTAGCATTGAATTACTCTAGAGGTCATTTATTTCTCTAGAATTGGTTACTCATGAAAGTACTGGGAAAAATGTTGGGCAATGAGGATGAGCAGGTTCTGATTTTCTCACCTCGCAAAGAGCTGGCAACCCTGTTAGAGGGATAGAATAAAACCCAGAGCCAGAGCATGAGAAAGGGTCTGCTCTGGTGTGATCTAAGTGGGGTGAGAACACAGCAGGGGGGCTGATGATTTATTTAAGCTTAGTTGCTTTAACTACAATTATTGAGTCCTACTATGTATCTGGCACTTTACTAAGTGTAGAAAATAAAGCAGCAAAGAAAATAATATCATTCTATCCCTACCAGGGGAGAATGGTAGCAAACATCTAGTTCTTCAAGGAATAAAAAGCCTTCATGCAGGAGATGATAGTTGATTGGGTCTTCAGGTTTAAATAAACTCCCACTGGGTCAGCAGGGGGCAGGAAAAAGAAACAAAGGAGAGAACTCTCTCTCTCTCTCTCTCTTTCTCTCTCCCCCACCTCTCACCCAATATAGCTATTTTATCATTAGCATAATAGCAGTCAGCATATAAACTGACTTAGCTCTAATTGACAATTCTCAGTTAGCTATGTTTTAGTGAGTTGTGGTAATTTCTTTTTATGGTATCATTTATTTCCAAAACCTTGGATTTTTAATCGGCTTTAGCATGTACAAGAACTGTACCCCAGCCCAATTTCCCTTTGTCTCATGGGAGGCTTATTCACCCTCTTACCTTGCTGATGGTGTGACTAGTGGTGCATCCACAACCGGAGTTCCTCGGACTTTGCCGGGGAGTGCATGCTGGGCGGTGTGTGGGGGTGAAATAAGGGCGGGGGGCTGAGCGGTGGATCCTCCGTCCTGGAATAAATTCTTACTGTGAAAGACCAATGGGCCCACCGGGCTCTGCCAGAATCTTTCCTCCAGCCAGAAAGATACTAAATATGTAGCATTAGCAGCATCGATCAAGCAGCTGAACTTTTGTGGAAATGAGAGATTTTACATTTGTAATGTCAGCAAAGGAAATGGGAGCTCTAAGGTTCCTACTTGTCATGTGTGTCACGCTGCTAGCAGACTTCAGTAATGTGTCAGTTGACATCCTGGGGAGGTCTGGAGTCTTGCTAACTCCTAGATTTAACATGTTAATAATAACTTCCTTGGACTGGCTTATCCACACCAATGCCTCTAGGATGGGAGCCTGAGGGATCACAGGGTGCTCAATGTGACAACTGCGGGAAAAGCATGTGTGTCTGATTTTCGAAAGGATTCAAGTCATCTGAAGCATTTCAAGTATCTATTAGTCATAAAACAAGTGCTCTGTTTGGGAGATGAATAAGTTGAAAAGGCCTGAGCTTTGGTTTCACTTACTGAAAAAGCACAGAATCCAGAATCAGATCTGTGTTCAAATCTCAGCTCTACTACCAATTACCTTAGGCAAGCTACTTACCCTCTGTGGGCCTCAGTTTCTTGTCTGAAAATGGAGCTAATACCTTCCCAGTTGGTGCTATATAATAGTAGAAGGATATGGGGGATATAATGATGAAGCATTCTGTTAATTTAATAGTGCTGTACAAATTCTTTTTTCCCCTCACTTACCAGTCCCTGAGATACCATATGAAATTCACAAGAGCTGCAAGAAGAGGTTTTAATTCTGTGTATCACAGGATGGTGAATAGGCGAACTGCTAGGAAATTTGAGATTTACTTCTGCCTCCGCCACTGTGGGCAAGTCATTCATTTATTTACTCATCCATGAATTTGCTGTCTCATTTTCTAAACCGTTGATGTGCTTTTCCTGAATCACTTGGTCTTTTGATATTTCAGTTTTCAAACCTGTAAATGTGTATTAACACCAGTAGCTCAGTTACTTCACAGACTTCTTAAGATGATCAAATGAAGTACTATAGACCTACGGAAAGGATCCCTCTATCCTCAAACAACAACAGTAACAGTGATATCAGAGAAACGAAGTGGAGATTGCTAGTGGAACTCAGAGAACACTGAAAGACTGGGAGATAAAGGGAGGCGATCAGTTTCCAGCAGGGGGCACTGCTCCCAGAAGTGGACACTCTGGGACAGAGATGGGGTGGAGAATATTTAAGTACTCTCATCGGCCATGCTTTGGTTGACAAGCTTGAGCCCCTGGCAAGCATTTCTTTGATCCCATGAGGAAAAAGAAAAGTGGTCATTTTCAGACTTGGCCTGCAAGGATAGGCAAGTGACTTCTCCTAGCTGCTCAATTTCATTATTTAGCTAAGTACCTGCCAAGTGGTGCCATTGACAGAGGCTGGAGGCAGCCTGAATCATGGTGGGGTGGGGAGCTGTCACCACTGCAGTGGGACTTTGAGATACAAAAGGATGGCAGCTGGTTCTGAGATTATCTATGTAAAGCTGAAGGAGAAACTCAGATGAAGGCTGAAATTTCATCTTGGTAGCTGCAAGGAGCTGAGCCTTGGATAATGATAATGTTTATCTAAGCCCTGCTTTGACCCACCCCAATCCATTAATTAAGGTGTTTACAAAACTACAAAATTGTAAACAAAATATGGATGAAAAAGAAAACATGTTGTCTTCTTTTTTTTATCCAGTGAGGGGTCAGGTAAGGGTAGAAGACTTCTTGAAATCAGGCTTTTAAAGATTCTTCCAACGCCCTTGCTCTTCCCGGTAAAGACCCTCATTCTCTCCCCCCTTGCCTGCGCCTTACCCACTGGGAGCCTCCAAACTCTTTTCCTGCCCCCACATTCTTCTGAAGCTGATGCTTGGCCAAGCAGGAGCTATCTTTACCCATCTTTCACATGGAGTGTGAATGAGGAAGAGGATCAGATGGAACCAGCCTTTATGCGAGGGTCAGGGGCTAGAAGTGGCTGTTAACACAGTTGACTCAGGTCATTCAAAAAATGGCAGTGTTATTGCCCTGCTCCTGTCCCTGAGCTGGCTAACAGGACGGGGCCTTCTTTAATAGCTCTGATTTATGATTCCCCTTAAAAATTCGATGACTGGTTTGGGACCCCCACTGATCCTCATCCTGTTGGAAACGATCCTGTTGGCTTTTTGCCTTGGGAGGTCAGTCAGAGACTGGGAAGTTATTCTGTCCTTTTCTGTGGTTTTAGTGTTCTGCCTCATCTTGTGCTATTGTCTTAAGGTCACACAAACCTCAGTAACTGGGAGCCCTGGCAGATTGAATTTTTAGAAAAGTACCCCAAATTTTAGCATTTACCTATACTTTACTCTTATTTCTAGGCTAAGACCAAACTTAGCTTGTTTCATCATATATTCCTTCTTATTTCTTGGGTGAAATTAAGTATAAGAAATTTATATGTATGATTTTCAGGCTATGAAGGCCCTTATCTTCCCAAAATCCTATTTTACCTCTTCCCAATTCTAGTGCTAAAACTTGGTTCTTCTTGTTGTTCTTGCCCTTGGTATCTATTAAGGAACAGACACTTTTGGCGGTGGTAGTATAAGTAGAGACTCTTTATTTCTTCTTTTGTGTGAGAATAAACTAATTAAATTTGTCTGGCAGGAGAAAAACATAAAGCTAAGTATTGGCCTTCTCCTCATCCCTCTCCATCTCTTCTGGAAAACTCATTTTATAAATCAAATTCTGGAGAAAAATCACTTATGGGGAAATGAATTTTTGTAAGATTCCTTGAGCTCTGGTAACCTGATATTTAAGCCTAACATTAAATTACAATGATCTATCATGTCTTTCCTCTTTAATACTTTAATTAATTGCACAGGTGATATAAAAATAGGCCCTGACCATAAATAATTCATAGAAAGCAGTGCTAATGTACAAGGACAAAGCTAAAGGAGAATCAGATCCAACATTCAATAGCAGCACATCAATGTTTTACTTTAACTGTATCTCTCATTGGGGAGGTTTGGATTTTTGATTTTCATCATTAAAGAGGTTTCCTTGCTTTTTTCTAAATTCTATTTTACAATTTAAATTTTTTCTCCATTCTTCTTCTAAAGTTAACTGATTTCTCTGAATTAACATCACCACTATAACATCTACATTTTTTCCTCTATATGAAAAGCTTTTGGTTATACTATTGTATCACATTATAAAGCCCTGAGATAGAGGAATAAGAAAAAAATCAGACACCTGAGGAAAAACAATGAATCTTCCTAATTGCTAAACATTATGTAATATCTGAATTTTTGAAAAAGTTCAAACAAACAATCACAGCTCAGCTGTGAATTTCAGAAAAACTCAGCTAATTCCTTGGCTATGATGAGGAAAAAAATATCCTTTGCTTTTGTTTTGTTTTTGCTTTTGACATTTGTGATACAAAGTGAAATCTGAAATCACAGGCTTAAATGTAAAATATGAAAAACTGTAAAATTCCTAAAGATATCATAGGAGAAAACCTAGATGACCTGGGGTATGGGGATGGCTGATTAGAAACAATACCAGAAAACACAATCCATAAAAGAAATAATGGATAATCTGAGCTTTATTAAAATTAAAAAATTCTGTTTTATAAGAGATGATGTCAAAAGAATGAGAAGACAAGCAGTAGAGTCAAAAAATTTAAAATAGAATTACCATCAATTCAGTAATTCTGTGTATTGGTCTATATCCAAGAGAATTGAAAACAGAATCTCAGAGAGATATTTGTACATGCATGTTCATGGCAGCATTATTCACAGTTACCAAGAGGTGGAAGCAACTCAAGTGTCCATCAACTGATGAATGAACAAAAAATCTTTATACTGTATGTATACAATAGAATATTATTTAGTGTTTAGAAGGAAGGAAATTCTGACACACACTATGACATATGACATAGATGGAACTTAAGAACATTACGCCAAACTCACAACTATCAACAACTGAAACTAAAAAAACAAAAACAAAAACAAACTAAGCAAACAGCTAGAACAGGAACAGAATCACAGAAATGGAGATCACATGGATGTTAGCAGTGGGGAGGAGGACAGAGAGAATAGGAGAAAAGGTACAGGGAATAAGAAGCATAAATGGTAGGTACAAAACAGGTAGGGGGAAGTTAAGAAGAGTACAGGAAATGGAGAAGCCAAAGAACTTATATGTATGACCCATGGACATGAACTAAGGGGGTAGGGGGAATGCTGGTGGGAGGGAGTGGTGCAAGGCAGAGGGGAATAAAGGGGAGAAAAAGATGGGACAACTGTAATAGTGTAATCAATAAAATACATTAAAAAAATTACGTTAAGTAAAGTAAGCCAGTCACAAAATGAAAAACCTGTATGGTTCCAATTATATAAAGTTTGTAGAACAGTCAAATTCATAGGAACAGAAAGTGGAATGGCGATTTCCAGGGGCTGGGAGGAGGTGCTCATGAGGATTTACTACGCAAAGGGCATAGAGGTTTAGTTTTGTGAGGTGAAGAAGTCCTGGAGATCGGTAACACGCCAATGTGAATATCCTTTACTGAGCTGTACACTTAAAAATGGTCAAGGTGCTACATTTTTTGTTAATTGTATTCTATCACAATTAAAAGTAAAAAGAGAGAGAGAAAATCCTAAACTTACTATATTCTCAAATTTCAGTTAAAATTTAAAAGTTAAAAAAAAAACTCCTGTATCATTTATCCACATATCTTTGGGTTGATTTAACAAACATTGATCAACTATCATATTACTAATTGGGCTGTTCCTTGCTATTTATTTCATGTCATCTTCACAACAATCCTGGGAAGCAGGTATAATTAGCTTCATTGTTCTCTGAAAAAAAAATGAGACACAAAAGAGACATTTGCCTTAAATAACAATGTCACTTGACAGTAGACCTTCAGGGATAGCCAGCAGAATTTATCTTGCATGTCAACCCTGATGGATCGATAGGGACCTCCTGAAGTGCTGTGTTGAGAAGGATGTGAAGGCACATCTGTTCTCAGCTGCCAGAATCAACATCTGCCAAGGGAAAGGAAGAGGGAAGGCAGTTGCAACTCTCATGCCAGGCATTTGTAAGCCTTTACCCCTCTCCAAACCTAAACTTTTTTCATTTCATACTAGCAGAATTTTGACACTACAGAAGGTGTCAGGAGGCAGTGTTAAAGTCAGCATAGATAAATTTAGATTGCTGTTTTTCAGAAAGTTATAAAATGAAAGATTCAAATCTATAGGAAAAGTTGGTCCAGGCATTCACACTCTAAGATGCTCAACAACAGCTGTACTCTTACTGAGTGATAGTGAAAGGGGAGATTTATTCTTTTATTTTCCTTCTCAAGTAAGTTGTAAAAATTGGCCAAATTTGCTTTGGTTTGTTTTCACACTTATGCATAAAAGATGGCTCTTTAGTCATCTGAAGGCAAAACTGAGAGTGTATTTCAAGCTAATAGTTCAGCATAGCTGTCAGTGGTTTAGATATCTGTCAAGGAGCCTTTGTAATATATTTTCACACATTGCTTTAGCTCCAGATTCACATGTCCTAACTCTAGACAATATATTTTTATCACCTGCATGAGGAATTATGTATCTTTGAATTTAATTTGAATAACTATTAAAATATGTAAATAAATATACCTCTAGAAAATGACTTCTTTGTCTGAAAGTGCCATGTAAGAATTTTTTAGCTTTAGAGAACTTGCCTTCTGGGGTATTACAGAATTGAATGGGACATGGGCATGAAATCATTCCTGAGTAAGATATTAGGTATTTACTAAAGACTTGAAATGTCACTAAAAATAGTCTCACTCTCTTTAAAAAGTGACACAGCTGGATAAATCTTGTGTTGACATTTTTTTTGTAAGGTATAAAGCCAGGACTCTCAAAAACCCTTAATTTGAAGAAATCGGTAAATTATTGTAAAATATCTGATGTCATTATGTGAAAAAAGAACATAACAGTTAATCAGGATATAATAATTTTATAACATTCTACATATGTGTTTGCAAATGTATAGAAAAATATTTAAGAAACACATACACACAAGAAGATATATTTGAAAGTTACTTTTGGGGATGTGCTGGAATCAAGGTATGATGAAGCAAAGGCTGAATATTTTATTACATATTTTGAATTGTTTAATTTTAAACATACATTTATAAATTTTGTGACTTTTGAAACTTAAAAGAAAAAATGAATTTATTTTGGAAATACTACCTATATCCTGGCATTACAAGTGAACAATATATATTATAAGAAGACAGTATATTTCTGTTGACACTAATTTTTGAAATATCTGAATCACCTCTTCTCAGGTAGTATTTTCCAAATTTTTGAATCAAAATCTATTAGTGGGTTAAATCAATAGAATGGATCATTTCTGCTTCCTTCAAATTTTTTTGTTTTGTTTTTCTGAGTGTTTTTAATGTAGAATTTTAAAAATGAATTTATTATAAGGTCACAATGGTTAATAGAACCAGACTGGTTTCAAGTGTACAATTCAGTACCACATTATGTGCATACTGCAGTGTGTGCTTATTGCAGAAATTGAGGCATCTTTCCATCCCCATTTATCCGCCCTTTGCCTACTTCCACCTCCCTCATTGTCCTTTCCCTCTGGCTATCACCACAATCTTGTCCATATTTATGTGTCATATATGTATATATATAATGTATGACATATATGACTGTCACATATATGACAGATGTCTCTCACTTATATGTCAAATCTAATGAACAAAATAATTTAACAAACAAAATAGAAACAGAGGCATAGATAACAAAGAACTGACTGACCACTGTCAGAGGGGAGAGGGGTTGAGGGACTGGGTGAAAGAAGTTGCTTCCTTAATTTCTTTTGACAATTTTTCTATTTTTTTTATACATTTCTTACTGATTTGTGATGGTCCTTTCTGTGGCTTTTAGTAGTTTCTTCACAAACATGGACTGATCAGTACTCAGCTGAAGACTTGAAAAGATCTCTCTGAAGATCAGAGTTTTCCTCTGTAGCTAATTTCTGTCTGATAGTTTATCTTATTGATCCTAGTGGCCTTGCCTTCCCCAAATTCTCTATTCCTCCAACTTGGGGAGATGGCCAAGCTCTGTTTGGTTTTCCCTTGCCTGTGCTCAGGGCAGCCTACAAATTTTCTCTAGGTTGCAAATTGGGGCAATCTTGGGGTGTACCTTATTTGTTTTCCTTTTCTCAGGGATCACAGTCCTGTACTGTTTATTGTCCGATGCCTGAGATTTATCGTTTCCAGTATTTTTCCTGGTGGTTTTAGTGTGATGTTCCCAAGTACTTGTACTTAATATCCCCCAAATCTCAGTAATTAGGGTCCAAAAATATAAATGAGACAACAAATATAAGAAAATACCATGTCAATGAAACATATTTAGTATAACTAAAATTGGATTTCAGAAAAGAAATATATGAGAAATGTTTCAAGAAAGTTTCATAGAATCTCTTGACTTTTAAGGCTAATGATGACTTGTTCAGTAAGTAGATAGGACATTTAGGTTTTTTAGCAAAGAGCTTAAAACCAAGGCACAATAGGAAGCGTGCATGAAAGATCTGAGAGCCTGGAGGATGAGAGGGAAGGAAAATTTCACTACATTGGGCCAGACAATTTCAAATGTTGCCGTGTTCTGGTACGGCTTGACAGAGACGGAGCCCTTGTTTCTCTCTAGCATGTTGAATATATTTGTCTGGTGGTGGGTGGAGATGAAGATAGATTCAAAATAAAGGAGCTCAACCAGGAGATGGCTGTTGCGGTCCAGGCGCGTTTGTTAGCCTGTGCCTGTGTGCCAAGACCTAAGAGAAAGGGTTCAGATTTGAAACATCTTGAAACATCAGAACAGGAGGATTTGGTGACTGATTCAATAGACTGGATGATGGAAAGTGACTGAACTAATAAGAATGCTGGGGAGAAGGCAATACATTTTGATTACACCTCTATAGCTTTATTTTGATAGTTCACCAAAATAACTGTGCTGGAGTAAATTAGAAAAAAATAAAACCAGGTTCAGACTCAATCATAATATTATAACATATGTAACTTTTGATTTTAACGGTTTATGAATAAACATATATAAACGTATGATATGTGCAATTAATGATTCTATTTTCCTATTCACCGATCTTTTGTTTGTTTTATATAGCTGAGAGAGGTTTCCAGTTTCTACAACAGAAAATACCTTTGGTGATTTATCTTTAAATAAATCTTTAAATATCTTTTATTTATCCTTCAAAAAAGGTTTATTCAAACTGCCAGGGGAGTGGGTCTGTGAAGACATAAAGAGCCCTAGGCCAGGGCTGTATGTTTCCTGCAAATCTCAGCCCCGCTCAGGATTAATAGAGTTATGAGTCACTGGGGCCTGCAGTGGGTATTTGTTTTCTGAGGGATGGTTGGTGTTCTTCTCAATGGATATAAAAGTTCATGGAAATAAGACCCATACTTGGTTTCCACGCCACATGCAAGGAGAAAGGGCAAAGAGAAAGGAAGTGGGTTGAGATGGTTTTAGCAGTTAGGTCGGTTTGAGTGCCAGAGACATTGCTCTCCTTGGAAAAGCCAGGCTTGATGACTTGAGTGCCGAGCCGCAAAGCCGAGGCAGGTCTTATGCCCCTGTTATGTGTAATGATACCTTTGTCCGTTTTCACCTTGGATCTGAATTTCCCTTTCTTTGACATCTTATTCATTCTTCTGGGGGAGTCTTTCAAAGAAGAAAACTTATCCTGAGGAGAAAACTCAAGCCAAGTCTAATTGACTAAACTTTCCTAGTGCTCAATGCTGAGAAGCAAACCTTTCAAGTTTTTGCCAGTTGGCAGCAGTTTTAATGACAGGCTTCCAGGATCAAAGCAAACCTTTTAACTTCTTTTAACAGTAAATTCAGTGGTGCCTATTGACATGTAAAACACTCTCCATGGCAGAGGCAGAAATCTGAGATTACTTGAATATTACCAAGTATCCTATGTGGGGGACAGCTCAATATGTTCCCCATTAACTCAGAATCGAAAGCATCACACCCAAAGAGAGAGGGGAGCATATGCAATTCTTTGGTTAGGAAATGTTGAGGAATAAGCACTTACAAATCTCATGGTTAGTATGGGAATATAATGGCACAGAATATTTTGCATTCATTTATTGAAACACCAATGGGCAATAAAAAAGGAGCTACTTCAGAGATGAAACAGACTCACAGTAAATGTGTTTGCTTCTAAAAGGCACTGTTTAATTTTGATTTTGAAGAGAGATTGCTTCAGCCTTGGCCAGGTGGCTCAGTTGGTTGGAGCGTTGTCACATGCACCAAAAGGTTGCAGGTTTGATCCCTGATTCAGGGCACATACTTAGGTTGTGGGTTCGATCCCCGGTTGGGGTGCATACAGGAGGCAACGGATTGATGTTTCTCTCTCTCTCTCTTTCTCAAATCAGTGAACATATCCTTGGGTGAGGATAAAAAACAAAGAGAGATTACATAAAATAAGAGTAAGGGGCCTGGAAGTAGAAGGCAAAGGATCTATAGTCTAACCTCTACTTTGTCAGTCAAGATGTGTCTTCAGTCAAATCACTAATCCCTTCTGGGCCCTAGGTCCCTGGTCTGTCAAGTAAGGCAGCAGATACCATTTAGCTCCCAAAACAAAAGATTTGCTTTTTATTTAGGCTCCAAGGCATCTAGAATAGTGAGAAGTGAGGTAAAAACATGTATTTCCCATTTGACAGGGTTTATTGTTTTTGTGTGTCAGAAGGTGTAAAACACATACTTTGGGTCTGCATCCCCAGAGGTATTAATGAAGTAGGTTTGGAACCAGGTTCGCTAAACACTAGTTTAAACATGTACCCAAGATGAGCTGTTGATACCTAAAGAACATGCTAGCCACAGGTTTTTAGACCAAATTCCTTTTTCTCCCATATTTAGCCTAGTTACATAGATCCTTTTTTATCATCTTGAAATTGCAGCTAAATTCCCAAACCTGAAACAATAGCACCAAATTCACGTGAACAGGGTAAGAAAGTATTTACCTCACTAAGTTTAAGAGGGATTAACAAAAATAAAGCAAAGATTTAAGATTATGAAGCAATGGCAAAATAAATCAGACTTTAAGGTGGCATTACCTGCAATATGACAAATGTTCTCTTCCCTAAAATGATTATCTGTGATATAAGGGGTGGTGTTCCTGTACTGCTGACTCCTAGGGATGGCTTTGTGCCAGGTTATACCAGACTCAGGTCAGAAATCAACCTGAAATGTCCCATAGTCAGGACTACCGGTTCCCTGATGAGGTCTGTGCCCTTTTAGGAGTGGCTCGTTAGAATAAACTGCAAACCCTCAGTTTTCAGCCATTAGCTCACTTAAAAATGTGTTGCCTGGTGGGTATCTCTTAACATTTTGAATTCTGTTTTTACCAACCAGACAGAGTTTAGAAAAATGGCTCACTTTTCCCTCCTGGACTCCCTAAAACATTTCTTTCAGTTTGATCAGGTTTTTTCAGAAACAGTAGATGACCCTATTTCTGTTACGGTTCATGTGACCCCAAAACATTGAAATGTGAAAAACATTTAAATCAAAGATTTCATTTTCTGCCACCAAAATCTGCCTAGCATCTTTAATGTTACTTATTTGTGAAAAATAGTTTTAAAGTAAATTTAACAGTGATAGCATGCACTTCTATAAGTAGTTGACATTTTTACAAAATTATTTTAAATTATTTTCTGCCAGGTAAAATTAGGCTACAAAGATCTCACTGTTTATCCTTCAGCTTAAAGACTGGCAGAATAGGGTCCCTTGGAGTCCCATTGTAACCAAAAAGTAATTTCTGTTTTAAATTGGTTAGACATCAAATGATTGTTCAGTCCCACTTATGAATATCTTCTGATGAGACAAAGTATGTGAAATAATGACATTGAAATTCATGTCTTTGTGGAGAACCAAATAAAACAGAATAATAACATAGTCTCCGTTGACATGCTTATTTAATGATGATTATTTAATCATCATTTGATATGAACTGGTGCCTCATTTGATTTAACACCATTGGCAACCTAGTTTTTCATTATGACTATTGTACATTTTCTTATTAAACATTTACTTAATAAACAGGTGAGTTTCAGTTCATTGTAACCAGTGGTTAGAATTTAGATAAAAGTAAAATTAGAAATATCCCCAGTAAGTCTGCTATGATTGAAATATGGTGTTTATATCTTTATGTGTTACTGAAGCAAAGGGAAGAGTGAGTAGAATGCAATTGTGGGTGGTGGCTTTGCTTGTTGTTTTATTCATAGGAATTTGATGTTTTTATAAAATCACCTTAACAGTTCTTTCTAACTAAAACTTTGGTGGTGAGACTTAGATACCAGGAGAAAGGTGGGCTTAAACTTCCAAAAATGAAGAATGGTGAGTGGTGTCTCACTCTTTTACTCCCAGGAACCTGTGTTTCCATCTCACGTTGTCCTCCATTCTCCTTTAGTTTCTTTTACTATTATAATCCCTTTGTTCTTCACTCTATGGCCAAGACACTCAGGATTTACTGCCTTAGTTGTTCAGTTGCCTATGCCCTCAATCTCCTTGTCCGCTTTCAGTGTTAGTGCCTAGAGAACCCAACTTTGTTTT
This sequence comes from Mormoops blainvillei, assembly GCA_004026545.1. Classification (NCBI taxonomy): domain Eukaryota; kingdom Metazoa; phylum Chordata; class Mammalia; order Chiroptera; family Mormoopidae; genus Mormoops; species Mormoops blainvillei. The sequence continues at coordinate 50,719 of PVJD01010766.1, forward strand.
AATCAAACTATCCATATCCAGGAATCACATGGAGGACCTGTGTAAACAGAATTCTGGGCCCCACTCCCAGAGTTTCGGATTGAGTAAATCTGGGGGGGGCCTGAGGGTTTCCATTTATATCAAGTCCCATGCTTGTTTTTTTAAAAAAATTAAATTTATTGTGGCAACATTGTTTAATAGAATCCTATAGGTTTCAAGTGTACATCCAGTGCTTGCAGATGATGCTCCAGGGACCGCACTTTGAGAACCACTGTTATCTTATGAATTCTGAGTTACTCTGCTTAACCTAAGGAGGCTCCTCTCACTATTTTAGTCAATAGAGACTATTAATGGAGTGACATGAGCATCATGCTGGCACAAGATGTGCGTTGTTTTTGTCCCTAACCTCAA